>CM035203.1:1524796-1568542 GCA_020233015.1 Callinectes sapidus | reverse complement strand
TATATATATATATATATATATATATATATATAAGTATCTTTATCTATTCATAGAATTTAGCTGTTTTGACATTTCTTACAAGATTTAGATGAGCATTATATTTTTATCAGATTTTAATAATTTACTTGATTCAGTTAATCATGAATACTTTAATGGTAAATCTTGGTATCTATCTTCAGCATCGTGGCTGGGGAGTTGAAACTGCCTCTGAACGTCTAGCTGAAATTTACAGTAAGCAAGCAGAACTGTGGGAACAAGTTTCTCGTCGATCATCCCTCCAAGCCCTTTCACTGGCTTCGGCATCACCCAGGTGTGTCATTGCAATATGACGACGGTGATTATTTTTTTCTTCTTTTACTTTTTTCAGACACTTTTTATTACTATGAAGGGGTTTATTTTCTTTCTTTCTTTTTAAGCACTTTTTGCCAAAGGGGTTTATGTATCTCACTAAATAGAGGAAGTAAACAAGACAGCTGGAGGTATAAAGACTGGTCTGCTGTTAGGAATTAGACTGAAACTGTTATCCTTTCAATCTCTTGTAAGTTTATACATACAATTTTGATGTCACCCATCTTCTTTGATCTCACTTTATGAAGTGTGTAAGTTCTTGAAAACAGTGAAACTGTGCTGAGTCATTAATTCCTGTGTATCTTTCCTACCCCCCAACTGTGATGACTGAAGGTGTCCCTAAGTGCATGTGATTATTTTTTATTGAATATTCACCAGCTTTCATTTCCTAATAGCCGGCCAATAAGCAAGGCTGAGAAGGAGATAGAAAATTCTCGGAGGTCTTCTCCCATCAAACATGTCAGCAAACCTCGTGAGCGCCCCAGCACTGCCCCTCCCAAGCCCAAGCCAGCAGCTGTGCATGTGAGCAACACCTATGCTTTAATACAGATGTATATACAGTGGAGACTCAATACTGGAACTTCTCAATAGGTGAACTTTTTTAATACTCAAATGCAAAAGTTTGATTTAATACTAAAAAAATCTAGTGTACTCAAATGTCCACACAAGTGGTTGTAAATAAAGGCTTCCTCTCTGCCACGCCAGGTATCCACAAAGATTTGTGGTGGTTGGTGAGTGAAGGATGCTAGCTCACCTAAGAGTGTTCATTGGCATTACTACTGTGACATTGCGAAAAAAGGCAGCCAATCATAAGGCAGCATTACTCCAGAACTGAGGAAATCATACAAAATAGTTCACAAACTTTGATACAGCATCGCATGCCCACAGCTACTACTCACCACAGTCAGCACTCCTCACAGTGCTTTCATCATGGGTAGTGGACCCCATAATATAACAAGGAGACAATGATTCTCCAATACCAAGACCTTAACCCTGGTGGAAGTGGTGTAGTGTTGGGGTGATGATTTCAGGCAGAGTATCACTATCACTCGGTGCCATGGAGTCAAGGTGATCCTCATGACAATATCATATATGAATACAAAGATGATATCAATTATAGAAGCAATAGAGGAGCAGAAACACAAATATGTATTGTGATGAAAGCAAAACAGATGAAAAGAATCATAGAGGCAATGAAATTATTTTTGGTGAAGGAGTGGGAGACAAGTCAGAAAGAACAATGAAATGAACAGAAACTACACTGCAGGAACACACAGGATCTATGAGCAATAAGAAGCTCAAGAAAGCATGATTTTGTAATACAAAATTGAAGTTTTGCATGGAATACCAGAAATACAAGATGAGGAGGGAAATTTTCGCTGCTGATCGCAGAGAGTAATGGCCGCTTCTTCTTCTTATGACCATTACTCTTAGCAATCAGTGACTTCTCATCTTCTGTTGTATCTTCAGTATTCCATGCAAAACTTTCCTTTTTACATTACAAAAGCTTGTAACCAGTTGATAAAAAAGTTAGTTTGTCAACTTAAACATATATATAGGACAGTATTACATATATGGTGAAATCTACAGTAGACACCATATTAAAAAACAAGGACAACATTAAAGAAGCTGATATAGAGATGGATGTGAAAAAGAAAATTAAGCAATCTGTGATTGTGATTATAAAAAATTGCATTAAATTTTTTGTAAACTTGAGGTTTTGCTAAGATAAGAACAAATGACGTGATCAAAAGTGAAACTTTTTAATGCTCAAAGAGCTATTTGGAATTAATAGAGATCAAGTATTGAGTCTCCACTGTGTATATATATATATATATATATATATATATATATATTGTATATATAGACAAGGTTCAGTTTTAATGATTCTGGTACTAGAGGAGTATTCAGTTTTCAGCTGTTTCAGGTTTCATAGTGATCTTTGAAGTCTCCCTATCACAAATTCCATGTATTTTGGTATCAAGATCCATAGTCAATTTTTGCAAAACATCAGTCTTTTGGTGTACGTATTTTTCATTTCAATTATTTTCGCTCTGAAAAAACTATTAAGAATTATTTCTTTTTATAGCAAAAGACTGTGATTGTTTTAATCTATTTTTACATACCTATTATTTACGAATTTTATGGTTCTAGTTATGGTCTACTGAATTTTTTTACAAAAATAATTTCTACATATTTTAATCATCCTAGTCTTTAATTTCTGTTGATAAGATGGCTTTGACATGGATTCATTTCACATTTGACATATGCATGGAGCTAAACAATGACAGCTGTAAAAATACACAAATGTATAAGAACATTGTCAAAACAGGAATCGTCTCATATCTCAGTATCTTGCCAGGCACAGAAGGCCACCGACAAGACAGATGGAAAGACCTCCAAGGAGTCCACACCACGCCACCACTATGAGCGCACCACCGGCACCACAGGTGGGATAAATCGCAGCACCAAACAACAGGAACCTTCATGATAATTTTTGTTTATTTCTCACCTCTTATGTTGTCATCCTTACTGACATTATTTTGTTTCATAGATATGTGTTTCAGTATTTTAACAATAGAATTTTTTTATTTCATCCCTTCTAAATCTTAAAATATGGAAGCAGAGATATGTAGACTAAAGATGTAAAAAGAAAACGTGCCACTGCTCCCTCCATTGGGCTCGTCCAGTAGCTGTAGCATGGTGGTCTGCATGTTTTGTTCCTCATGGGTCCTTCTCACCATCTTTGCGTTGGCTTGGGGCTGTGTTCCCAAAGTTGTTGATATGATGTGCTGTGTTATTCAACTTGGTCATTTTTTGTACATTGTGACTATTTCTTATCTATTTATAATTGCCAAAAAATTTATTAATGTTACAGGACTAATGACTAGAACGATTAATTGCATGTACATGGGCATCATGCATTGTACCTCATGAGTCATTCAATACAGAGTTTGAAGTAGCATCACATCTGGCTTCTATTTAAGAAAAAAAATTATATATTAAATATGAAGGCTATGATGTTGGCTATCATGATTCTATAATTATACATATATGTACTTGTCTTATTGCTTTTGATATTATCGAATCAAATGATCAACAACTTAGGTCCCACAGCCTTAGTCCCACAAACCCCAAATTTGTTTTTTGTTAATCTGGTCTTGTGTTAGTTGACCGTTTTCTGTGTTGTGGCCTCAGAGGATGGTCTTTTGATCACTTCGCCTTCACGAGACAAGCTTGAACCATTCATTGCTGATGATTGGTCGACTCGCCGTTCATCACGAAGAACCCCTCCAATTACAAGCCCAGTCAAAGGTAGTGCTATATTTTAATGAATATTCAGTCAATCATTGATGGACCAATTTTTTTTCCTTGCTTGTACCACACTCAGTCTCACAATATGGATATACAGTATTGGCTGCTGTCTTTGATAAATTTGTCCATGTAAGTTTACACAGACATGATGCACGTAATGTGTCACACATTTGCAGTACATAGAAACAGTGTACCAACATAAGGTAAGTAGCTCCAAGATTTGATTTTGTAAAGTGTTAGGGACACATATGTTTGAATGAATTGTTTGTTTGAAGGCCCTTGTATATATTTTTATGCCAGTCTCTGCTTCCATAGTAATGGAATGTTTGTGAATTGCAGTTGTTAAGGCTTCAACTGAGCTTTAATTGTGATTGAAAGCATCAATGATCACTATGCATTCATTTCAGGTGTATGTATTTTGCTAAACTTGAAACTGAGTACAGTCTGAAGAAATGTCATGTTTGCTCTTACATGGTCAAAGGAAAGAAATCGCGCCAAACAGCGCGCTGCATCACTACTGTCATGTAGAGCTTCTGGCATGATGAGTGTTGCAGATCTCTCCCAGGCAGTGCACAGACACTTGAAAAGAAACCTTAAGAAACTAAATTTGATTAAAAATATAATCAAGAAAATTTTAGGTTAATGTGCAGTGGAGCAGCTAGGGGGGATTAAAAAAATGTTTGGTTTGTATGTTTCATTGTAGTTTGTTGTGTTTTCTTACTTTCTTTGGCACACCTGTTCCCTTAATCTGTAAGTTTTGGTAGTGATTTATCCCTTTTGACTAGTCCCCTGTTAAGGCTATGCTTAATATTTAAGATATAGCTTTAAGGTTTATACCGTCCCTGTAATTTGTAGAATCTGAATTTTTATATAGTTAGAAATATGGCTTTCCTTTAAGGAAAAATTTATGTGCATTAAAGAATGCAAGAAGGACATAAAGATGCTGAAAATATTTAGTATCTTTAGATTCTTCATAAAACTATACCTAATGTAAAATAACTGAGTCTTCTGTATGAATAGTAATAATAATTATAATAATAAGTTCATCAAAGTTACTTAGGAATTTTCCAGTGGCATATATTTTTTTCTGTAGATTATAATATCAACCAAAATTATGATAATATATATGGAGATCTAGTTATAGTAAACTGTTAGTGATACTAATATTGGTTTTATACATTTTTTATTTAGTATTACTGCAATTCGAATCACAGGAACAGCTTTTGATTTCTTGGCTCGTGCACATCCGTCAGCTGCTCTACTGCTCTCCATAATGTATAATTTTTTTTTACTATTATTTATGTATTTTATCATTTTTTCTATACATAAGTTTGAATTATGTAAGAAATTTAAGTCAAACTGAATTTAAATTAATAGTAATAAATTAGAAACTCTGTACATAATTATTTCCAAAATCTATTTTTTCAGTCAATAATGTTTACTTTTCCTTAGGGAAATACTATATACGTGATATATTATATTCAGTCAGTACAGAGACTCAGCTATGAACAAAGAATGCTATGAATATCTCTAACTAGCATCCTCTCCTTCATGTATCCCCTTGTCTGCCTCCTTGCACCGCCTGGTAGAGGGAGACCTTCGCCTTGCATGTCCCGCCCCTGTGTTTCAGATGGCCCCAGCAGACGAAAGTCATACCGAGCCTCGTCTGCAGCAAGACCTCCCCCCACCAAGGACGCTAGGTCCTCTGTAGGTATGACCCTGACACCCTGCCTCCCTAATGAAGGCTGTGTGACATTCTTTTTGTTTTGAATAAGATTGGAGCATTAAGTGTATTGGTACAAGATTAAATAAGTATTTCAGAGTATTGTAATTAAGTGATATATATATATATATATATATATATATATATATATATATATATATATATATATATATATATATATATATTCTCCAATTGTTTACACCAAATTAATTGGCTATCACTTACTTCAAGCAAGCTTCAAAATTAATAGCAAATATGAAATAACACACATGCCCATGTTCCCCTCATGCTTGGTAACAAAGGATAAGCAGAACCATGCATACTGTATATATTAAAAATCCTTAATTTGCAATCCCTCCCTAGAAGTAGTGCTAATGTGAAGCTTGTAACTATTTTAGTCATATCATATCACTGTGTAAAGGAAACTGCTTTCAGTGTCAAGGCTTTTACTTAATCAAATGTCCAAGATATTTTTATGGCTATACACACTTACCTTAGAAATGAGATACTGTCATGATCCTTAAGTTTTATTTATTCATTTAAAAAAATTTTGAGGACTGCAGCTTCACCAATTCTTTTTCTACTTGGGTATGAGCAATATCTCCCATAGACCTCACTCTTCAGGTAGAGTAAGAATGAATGGCTAGTTAGTTTCTATGCATGATTCTTTGTATGATATGTGTGAAATAAGCTTATCATTGTTTGACACTTTGTACTTGCTAATAAAAAGGCAAAATAACACTTCTTAATAGTTAACACGTACTTGATAAAAGTTTTGTCACAAAAATTAATGTAAACTATTATCTTGAACAGAGAAATAAAAGGTAAAAATTAGTAGATAGTAAATTATCATTATTTAGGAATTTCATTTGTTAGTTAGTTGGTTGTATGAGGTAAAACTTTATCGTTGATGAAGTATTAGGTTTCATTCAGGCCTCAACATTAGAGAGTATTACACAGTACCAGATAATGAATAACAAGCTACAATGTTCTTTATGTATGTTATGGCTTTTGCTCTATAACTACAAGAGAACACAGCTGTAAAATAGAAAAGTTGTGTGTTTTGCATTCTATCACCATCTTACCATGCTAGGAAGTGTAATATATTGTGAATCTGGACAATACAATATTTGTAAAATTGTCATGTAGTGTAATGTACTATGCAAATGTCAGTGAGCAAGATGTACATGTATTACAGTGTAATGCACTGACGTAATATGGATTAAATGCTTTAGCTTGGTCATTTGTTCCGCCAAAAAGTTCTCTGTCACTTATTGATATTTTCATGACTTCATTGACATGATTAGCATTATATATCCTATTAATTATTGGTATTCACACAGATCTTTTTTTTATTTCTATCTTTACTAATATACTGTAAGTCACCCTCTGCTTCCCTCTTTTTCCACTCCCTTCTATTCAAGTTTACTCATTACTAGTAGTAATTTTGGTATGCACTATTCCCAGGCTTCAAAAATCACTAGCTTGTTAACTTGCCTTTTTCTCTGGATTAGCATTCATGGAAGTATTGTGTCTTCTGTGCTAACCTTTATCTATGATTCAGTGACATAATCTCAAATTCACAAAGTAATTAATTTTATCAGCTATTAATTCACAATCCACATGTTCTGTGTTCTGAGAGTGATGCTAATGTTGAGGCCAATATTAATGTATTCTACTTGTTAGTTACTTCAGTTAATTGCCCAGGTGATGCACAACTCTCAATTTGACATTTGTTTCTATTTTCAGTGCTGACAGTGGATATGATACTAATCTGTTTTTTGCACATAGAATTTCTGTAGCATGTTTCTTACTTGAACCCATGCATTTTATTAATTACTCTGCACAATATAAATTATTTAAACAATTCACTAATGTAAGACATCTATTTCACATATATGCACACTTGCAGCACAAATGATTTTTTATAAAAGTTTAACAAACATTAATTTATATCTTGCTTTTGTGTAACTAATTTCTGTAATATTCTGAGACTTGACCTTTCTAATAGGAGGCCGTTCTGTGAGCGTTGGTCCTGAGAATCGTTCCCCAAAGCGAACGTCCCGCCCACCTTCCACTCACACCACCACCCCAGCTGCCAAGCCTGAGCGCCGCCCACGACCCAGTGAGTACTTATCAAAGAAATGTCATGAATATTATGATATCAAAGTGTGTCAAGCAAAGAACCTTGGAATAAGAGGTTTTTGTTAATAAAGTATTCATTTCCTGTTGATTATAATAAGACGTATTATATCAGGTTTTTTACAATAATTTTTACTAACGTACTATAGATTGTATGAAAGGTAGATTTTTTAAGTCCCTTTACATATCAAAAGAAATATAGACAAATTTTTCTTTATGGTCAGATATTTTATATATACAGTGGAGATCCAACTCTCAAAAGTCTCACTTGTCAAATTTTTCAATACTCAAATGTAAAAGTTCAATTTAAAAGCCAAAAAATCTAATACTTGAACGTCCAGACACATCGTTGTAAACACCAGTGGTTGGTGAGTGAAGGATGCTAACTCACCTAAGAGTGTTAATTGGCATCACGACTGTGACATCATGAGGAAAGGCAGCCAATCATAAGGCAGCATTACTCCAGAACTGAGGAAATCATACAAAATAGTTCACAAACTTTGATACAGCATCGCATGCCCACAGCTACTACTCACCACAGTCAGCACTCCTCACAGTACTTTCATCATGGCTAGTGGACCCAATAATATAACAAGGAGACAATGATTCTCCAATACCAAGACCTTAACCCTGGTGGAAGTGGTGTAGTGTTGGGGTGATGATTTCAGGCAGAGTATCACTATCACTCGGTGCCACAGAGTCAAGGTGATCCTCATTACAATGTCATATATGAATACAAAGATGATATCCATAATAGAAGGCAATAGAGGAGCAGAAACCCAAATATGTATTGTGATGAAAGCAAAACAGATGAAAAGAATCATCAAGGCAATGAAATGATATTTGGTAAAGAAGTGAGAGACAAGTCAGAAAGAACAATGAAATGAACAGAAACTACACTGCAGGAACACACAGGATCTATGAGCAATAAGAAGCTCAAGAAAGCATGATTTTGTAATACAAAATTGAAGTTTTGCATGGAATACCAGAAATACAAGATGAGGAGGGAAATTTTCGCTGCTGATCGCAGAGAGTAATGGCCGCTTCTTCTTCTTATGACCATTACTCTTAGCAATCAGTGACTTCTCATCTTCTGTTGTATCTTCAGTATTCCATGCAAAACTTTCCTTTTTACATTACAAAAGCTTGTAACCAGTTGATAAAAAAGTTAGTTTGTCAACTTAAACATATATATAGGACAGTATTACATATATGGTGAAATCTACAGTAGACACCATATTAAAAAATAAGGACAACATTAAAGCAGCTGATATAGAGATGGATGTGAAAAAGGAAATTAAGCATTATGTAGCAGTGGAAGAAATAAAATTTGTTGTTATAAAAAATTGCATTAAAATTTTTGTAAACTTAGGTTTTGCTAAGGTTAGAATGAATTACCTGATTCATTGGTATCAATAGTTGAACTTTTTTAATACTCGAAGAACCATTTGGAATTAATTAAGTTTGAGTATTGAGTCTTCACTGTATGTGTGTATATATAATATTATATATATATATATATATATATATATATATATATATATATATATATATATATATATATACACACACACACACACACACACACACACACACACACACACACACACACACACACTGGGTGTGGACTATATTTGTTCACAATTTTTGACTGCTAATTTTATGCATATTTTTTTACTCTCATTGTCAGTCTTGTCTTCATGAAAATAGTGACTATGGTATATTTCCACTTTTTTTTGTGGAATAGTCAATTATGGACAATTTTGAACCTCCAAATTTGTTGGAGAGCCACAGAGTTCGCCTTGGAATCCATGCCAAAAGGACAAATAAGGAAATTTCCAACTTCCTCAGCATCAGCTGGAGGATGGTGGAAAAGGTCATAAAGGAACTGGAAGGTTCAGGATTCCACTATGAGGCAACATCAGAGAGAAAAATGCATAATTGATGATCTGACACTATTATAACAATGGGGTTTCTCGCTGAAGTTCAGGAGATCATCAACAATGAACCCAGCAAGTTGATGCTTGTCATGTCAAGGGAAAAAAGCATGGATAAAAAGCTTAAAAGGCTGGTGGTGCATGAGGACATTTACATATCATATAAGATGAGAAAGGGACAATTTCTGTTGAAGACAATGCAGGAAAAGTGACTGAGGCACTTCAAGAAGTTAATCAACAAATTGAAACACCCACTGGAGCCAGATATGCTACAGTTCTTCTCAGATAAGAAAACTTCTTCCAATACCAGAATATTAATTCCTAGAACAACAGGTGGCTCACGGTCCCATCAAAAGACGTGCCCAGAGTCATGCAGAAAAAGTTTCCAGGTTGTCAGTAGTGAAAGTGGCATCATGCCATCCCACTTCTTCCCTGAGGGCCTCAAGCTAAATACTGATGGCAACATCCATATTCTGAATGAGATAGTGAAGTTGTGGATTGACCATGTAGATGCAGGTAGTCCATATGTGTGGCAGCAAGACTCAGTGCCTTGCCATTACCAGCTGCAAAACTCAGACCTGGGCATCATACAACTTCATCGACCACACTTCACCTGACATCTGATCTCCCACCTCAGCCGACTGTAACCCTCTTAACTTTTTTGTGTGGGACACAGTGGAACGAGATCCAGCTGTAGCACGAAAGATGAGCTGAAGGCCAAGATCACTAGAGCCTTAAGGGGCATACATCAGGAGACAATTACCAAGGCCTGTGGCTGGTTCTCAGGCTGTCATTGAAGCCAAAGGCAAGTTTGTTGAGTGAGATTGACAGAACAAGTCATGACGACAAACTGACTCAAGTTTGGTGAATACATCTTGAAAAATGAAACCACTCATTTTTTCCCAGACAGTAATCTTGGGAACAAATACCATCTGCACCCTGTGTGTATATATATATATATATATATATATATATATATATATATATATATATATATATATATATATATATATATATATAAAGATGACATTTATTTTGTGAAATTTGTTACTGCAAAATCAGTGTAGCAAGTGATTTTCTAAAAGATGATTCCTATAGTGTGACACCAGCAGCCTGTTAACCAAGGTTTCTTGTCATACTTATGATATTCTTGCATTTTCATTTTTTTATGGTTTTGGTCAGATTTTGAATGGAATAACACTTTATATATATACAAAGTCTTATTAATTCAATTACTATCTCCAAGGATAAATATTTGTATTATTTTTGTTTGTTTTGCTTTTGTTACATATTAATCAACATTACATAAATTTATTCCTCCATACATTTGCCTGCATTAATTATTATGTTTTCTTATTTTCCAGAAAATATAAATTATCATAAATTAATGTTCTTAGAAAAGATTGTAACAAACCATGTTATTAACCTATCACTTGATACAGAAATAGGAAAAACAGCAATTCATCCAGTACATCGTAAATGTGTTAATTGAGCAGACAGCTTTTCATGCCATATTCTTTGTTCAGTTGATTGACAAATAGCTTTAGACGTAGGGTATGAGATTGTGATTTGTTAGGAAGTAAAAGCCAGTAATCCTTTCGTCTTGTGTGTGTGTGTGTGTGTGTGTGTGTGTGTGTGTGTGTGTGTGTGTGTGTGTGTGTGTGTATGTGTATGTATGTGTGTGTGTATGTGTGTGTGTATGTGCGTGTGTGTGTGTGTGTATGTGCGTGTGCATGTGTGTGTGTGTGTGTGTGTGTGTGTGTGTGTGTGTGTGTGCACATGCATGCGTATGTGTGTATATTTTTGAAACTTACCAGGGACTTGTTTATTTTCATCATCATTATGTGAGACAAACCTACAGAGATTTCGAGATCACCTTAAAAGTATATGAGACAGTTAGTGGCAAATGAATTGTTATGGATTGATGGTGACCACACAAGTCGCTGTTCATTGATCTCCAAACCAGCACACTCATATTCATTAAAATTATCATCACCTTTCATCTCTTGTTCATATTTATTGTCATCATCACTGGTTATGAAATGTATTTTTTCATAATACTGATCCATCATTTGAGGATTAGACTGTTTCATAAATATAAGGAACAAAATAGATTTAAGATGCATCTTCATTAGATTAAACAAAAACAGTACATTTTATGATTCTTCTACATCCTCCCTGATGCATTCATAACATTGCCTTTCTTCATTAAATCAGGTTGTTGAAAGAGTAAAACATATAGTTGTATCATAATGAGGTACATATTGATAGGAAGATAATACATTATAATATTTCAAAGTTGAGAAACATGAATTTTGAGTTGAATTCTATAATCTTGTAGCATTTTTTTCTCCCATATCTTATAGTTAGATCATACATCACAACACTGGTGTATATACATAACAGATGACCTGTGTTCGTTTAAAAATTGCTGTTGGAGGCCAAAACCAGTGGAATGGCTAAGCTTTCTTTATGAAAAATTTAAAGAATTGAAAATGTTAAAAATTGAAGTGAAATGCACATAAACTAAAGAAAATATATAATTTGTGACCAAGTTGGCTGTAAATCAAATATTGTATTCCAAGTATCCCTCTGCATTCTATCCATATATCAATTCACACCAAGCAGCACCTTTCCCCAAGAACTTGCCCTCCACCTTCCCCATGGAATGGCTATAATAAACCAGATAAGTCCACACACTTACTCTCTCCTTAAAAATTTTAATCTTCTCACTCTCTATCTTTTCTTCTTGTGAAACACATTCACTCCCTTTCTTTCCACATCAGTGGAAGACGTCTTATTGCACCCACTCTATTTTCCAAATTCCTACACTAATATTACTGTTATTTATCTCAACTTTCAGCCATTCTTCTTATCACTAAACCATCTAAGGCTACAGCACTTGACACTTTCAAACTCCTCACTTATTCCTTTAGCTCTACTTGACTGTTGAGACACATTAGGTGTACCTCAATTCTATTCATCATCCATTCATTTCCCACAAGATATTTCTCAGGTATGTACAGTTTGTTTCTACCACTTGAATCATTAACCTTTGTCATTATTTTTATATCCAAGTTTGTCCTGCACATGTGATCATTTATACAATTATTCTATCCTACAGTAGCTTTTCATCTCCCTTTGCTAGGAGTCCTTTCCTTACATATTTCATTTAGAGTTACAACTATTTCTCTCTCTCTCTCTCTCTCTCTCTCTCTCTCTCTCTCTCTCTCTCTCTCTCTCTCCCTTGTGCAATCAAGCAGATAAATTTGTCTATTTATTAATTTAATCTCCATTCATTCAGATCTTATTTTTTAGGGTACTCATCTCACTCTGTATGGTAACAGAGTAAGACTCGGACAAGGAATATATGTAAAATTAGATTGAATAGAGAAGAATGGAGGTACATTCCTATTCTGAAAACTAGAAGTACAAGTTTTCTAACTTTTTTGTTCTAAATGTATTTGATGAAAAATTCTGTGAAAACAAACAATCCATCCATCATTATGAACACTCACCTTTGTCAAATTCAATGAACAGCATGCCTTCAAGTAAACAGCTATTAGGGGTTTGATTGTTCTGAGCATCTGCCAGGGGTCATCTTTTAAGAAAGACAGACAGACAGACAGACAGACAAAGCAGAGGATTGTATTTATCAAGGTCTAGTTACCCAAACAGATGCTGCAATATAAAATTGATATGGCATTAATTTTGCTATTCATGGTGTTTTCTCCACTTTTGATAATGATATATGGATATAAGCTAAAAGTACTACTATTGATTTATTCATACAAACACTTTCATTAGGTGAGGTATATACATACATACATGTATAGTAATTCATTATATATATTGGCACTCAAATGTAGATTTCCTTGATATAATAGTAATTTGCACTTGAAGAGAACATATTACAGCCACTCAAATTAGTTTCTCTTGCAATTGCATTTAATGAATTTACTTGTAAATATTATTTGCCTGATGTGCATTTAAGATGATTCCTGGAGTCTTATATATGTTGAGTGTAATGTTGGCTGAGTGGTTGGTGTGGACCGGGGCTTGGCTGACATTGCCCATAAATGGTGGTATGTTCAGCTGCTTAAAAGTAGTAGATTAGACTCAACTTTAGACACTGAGACACAAGACTACTTCATAACTTGTTTTTTTATCTAAGAACAGTTCATGAAAATACTTAAAGTTGTCTCTGTAAGTCAGTGTCTATTGTAACTATTATATTAATGTTACATTGCATTTACTCGGAGCCTTAATAGGTTCATGTAGTGTTAGATATATGGATGCTCTTCTAGCTAACTTTTATGTCTTACTGTGCGATGTGTTTTAGGATAAACTTGTTGCTTCATATGCTGGCAACAAATATGAAACATAAAATATTTCTACTGTAAAAGGACATGCAGTAATCATATTTTACTAAATCAATATTTATAATAGATCCAAGTCCATATATATTAAAAAAAATATTATAACATACATAATTTCTTAAATGAGAAATAGTATATTGCATTATATGATCTACTATAATAATAATATATTAAGGGCTGTAGGCTGCAGGATTCAAGATGTAGCTTAAGCTCATGCTATATTTGTAGCCAAAGTTTCCAAGTACACTTATATGTAAGGAAAGTATTTATGCCCTGGTAATTTTAGATGAAAATCTCACTAGTTTGCTACAGTTATATCTCACTATCAAATATGATATTTGCAGGCACAAATATATATGTACAATATAAAAAATATTTTCAAAGAAATTTACATTCTTTGTAGTATTACAAAATTATTAGTCTCCAGTTTCACAAAGGAAAGTATGAATGAAGCAAGTATGAAAGTGTAGTGTTAAGCCAAACACTTGTAGCCAACTACAGTCACTTCATGAGCTTGGAACTAAAAGAACATATACTAGTTAGTAAGGATTATTTAAGCTTAGATGTAATGTATTATAGAGCATTTGTATTATCTGCATCTGTCGGGTATAGTAATGTTATTAAAAAAAGTAGTGAGGGATAGTAATGTAGAATGGACTTAATGGTACCTCATCAGTTTAGAAGATTTACCACAAGCAAAATAGTTGGCTCAAATACTTCATGGACCTGACAATCTGTTAAATAATCACTCCCAGAAAGAGATAAAATTACACAGGATAATGATTTTGTAGCTTTTGCAATACTTTAACCATCTTTTATATATATATATATATATATATATATATATATATATATATATATATATATATATATATATATATATATATATATATATACGCAAAATCTGCATTGATATCATGATCTGTAGGCCATAAGATTACTTTTGTATACTAAATTTCATAAGTAATAATTTTTTTCCTTAAAGGTGCTAAATATTTTACCATATCATACATCTTATCATGAACTGTGGTAGCGTTTCATTCTGTAATCTTTTTTTTATTTATAATGCCTCAAGCCTTAATTTATTTAAGAGTTGACTAAATTATTTGTAAATAGTGTTTTACAATTACCTACATTTTAATGAATTTACTTAATATAAACTGATGGAAATTCAAATTAATTTCCATAATATATATATATATATATATATATATATATATATATATATATATATATATATATATATATATATATATATATATATAAACCAAATGATTTATAAATCAAGACTTTTGATGTCCTGTATAATTTTATATATATGTATTTAATTCCTGCACATTATACAATTGATATGATTGGCTAGTTATTTTGCATATTGATGAGACAAGCAGCTGTTGCAAAGTTTGAAACAGCTTCTGTCTGATCACAATCTGTCATCACTGAGCAGCTTGCCAGGTCCTTTACATAGGCACGATGCTCTTTTTCTAGCGTCCCTCTCCACTAGTGCTCGCCGCAAGGGTACAGACGCTTTGCCCCATCGCCCCTCCTCCCATGATGAGGGTAAAGAGCCTAAGAAATCCTCTAAAGCTAAGCCTCATGACCCCACTGCTTCGCCTAAGAAGGGTGAGGACAGGAGCAAAGTGGAGAAAAAACATATTAGTAAGTAGGATTAATAAGATGCAACTTAGTAAGTAGTCTTGTTGGGAAAACATTAATTTTATTTGCTGCTCTTAATGGTACACTTCATTTAATCCGATTTCCACGTTCGTCTTCTGTAGGTTGTTACTCAGCACAAAAGTGTAGTTTATAGAGCACAAAAACATTTATGGGAGAAAGGAAATGGAGAGAATTTTTTAGCCACCGCCATGTAATATTGTTATCTTTTATCAAAACAAAACCCTCACTTCATTACCTGAGCTGCAACTGGTTTAGGTAATGCTCTGGATAAACGCGGGTCGGATTAAAGAGTGTCTGTAGTTTGTAGAGGCCCATGCTCGGAGGTTTGCTGGTTTACTACTCTTTTCCTCTGCCACCCACTGTGATCCTCAATCCCTTGGTTATGTCTCAGCACCCAGTGTCCAGGGAAGTGTGCACTTGATCGTGTTTTCTCAGCTTCAGTGCATAACATGATGACTGCTATCCTATATTCCAGTATGCTTATTAAAAGCATGAAACAATGAGATGATGAACTGCATATGAAGGGATTTGCACAATGGCCATGTTCATTATATGATCATTCAATTAGGAAAACTATTACTAATGTCATTCAATTTCAGACTTCAAAATGTCATAAAAATCTTCATTAGAATAAAAAATAAATAAGAAAATTAACTCAGTCATTCAGTTATATTTGTCTGTTTTATCTACTATTGAGCATGGCTGAGAAGGAATAACAGATTACAGATTGATTGCACTAACATACTTTCATTTATTATAAAAAAAACTCAATATACTACACTATTGTGCAATATCTTTTTAAGTTGAATGAGTTGTCTCAAAATACTAGTTTGTTATTTTTTCAAAAAGAATTCTATAACTTAAAGATCAGTAAAACTGACTATCTTCTACTTTCTCTTTGTTCATTTGTAAAATCAAGTTGCTTTCTTCATTACATCAATTATTCCATCACACAGAGTATTGTGAGTGAAGCATTTTGACATTTCCCTCAACCCTGGTCAGTATGGAATGCAGCCTCATTTCATGGGGAACTAAATAACCTAATATCCTATATTCAGCCATAACTACGAGTATCTACTGGAAATGTATAGTTGCCATGGCCTGAGGTATTTAAAGGAATTAGATCGTATTGGTGACAAGGCTTTATTGGAATGCATATCTGTGTATCATGAATGTTTACACATACCATGTATTTTGTGCATATTTTTTTTTCTGAATGTGAAAATGTGGCAACTATTGGAGAATACTTAGACTGCACAAACAGATTTGATGTTTTATGTTGTGGAAACTTACACCAGATATTTGATTATTTGTTGGTGATGGTGGGTGGGCTTACTTTGATGGTTTTCTTCTGTATTGTGTGTATATATATTTTTTCTCTCTTCTAATATTTTTGTACTATTTTAGTATTGGTTGTATTGCACTGGTATGTGTTTAGCCACCATTTTTTCTCTTATGTGGTGAAGGTTAGTGTTCAGCTTTATTTTATGTACAATTCAATAGAATTATGTTTCATAGTGCTTTTAGTATATGTTTTAGTCTAAATGGACAAAAGAAGGCATTTCTATTTTTTATTAATGTATAAAATGTTGTATATTACAAAGAGCACAGAATAGGATATTTCCATTAGAAAAATTGCTTAAACATTTTTAACTACCTTAGAAAGAGAGGACTGCTTTGTGGCCTTCCTCAACACCTTGAAGGTAAAGTGTTCCTCAAGATCACATTTAACACCATACATTTCAACAGGTGAAGAAGTAGATACGAAGAAGGACAAAGAAAAGGATATTATTACAAAAGATGGCCCCAAGGATGCTGCTATAAAAGATACTTCCAAAGAACCTGTAGAGGCTGTGAAGGAGGCAGCAGGAAGGAGGTCAACCCCAGAGCCTAGGTTTGACCCTGAGAAATATGAGCCAGTGGTCAAGACTCCTCCTGAGCCTACCAGAGTCAAGTCACCTGACCAGGTTGGTAAATGGGTATGTTTTCTCCTGACTAATATTCCTTTGTTCACGTTATAAAATAGGAATTTGAATGTTAGTAGCTAGTTTGGCATTACAGTGAATCTGTAATTAATAATCAATATTGCTGTGCAAGAATACAGAACTGTAAAACTTTAGTGGCAAGCATGGGCTGTAATTATTACTTTGCTGTTTTGTGTCGTTCTCAGGAATAGTGCTTTATATCTGCATAGTCATTTTAGCAAATTGTTATTTCATTAAATCATGTTTTCATACTCATCATCTTTAAGAATGAATAACATTGTAAGTCTCAACTTCTCCACAAAGTGAATGGTAATATTGTCATACTGGTCTACCTCTCTATCTTTGATTGGTTATGCAATTTTTGCATGTAATTATATTTTTTTGTTTTTCTTTATTAATGGCTGACCTTATAGTGCATCATTAGCTTCATTCCCTATTTCTTTTTATTGAAACTTAATTGTGACAAATTATGTAACTGATGTGTACATTTACTTAGTCAACCATTTAAAATACATCAAATGATGAATAACACATCATGCAAGGAGAGGAAGGGAATGCAAGAGAAGAAAACGATATCTTACCACCACTGATATGTACATTAGCGCTAAATCAGTTGACTTCCTATGTGGTCAAGTGAGAACAGTTGTCAGTGTTTTTGTCAGGTGCACAAATAATATTGTATAAACATTAATTTCCTTCTGAAAAAACACTTAGATTTGCTTTTGAAGATGACCACGCTGGTAACAAACAGTGTTGTTGCACAACTAACGACATTTTTGTCAGGTGCACAAATATTATTGTATAAACATTTCCTTCTGAAAAAACACTTAGATTTGCTTTTGAAGATGACCACGCTGGTAACAAACAGTGCTGTTGCACAACTAATGACATGCACTAACCTCTCATGTTCAATGTAAAAAGTACATAGACAATTTAACACTCTAACTGAATTGGACAAGGCTTGGAGTATTCACAGTACATTATTCAATGAATATTGAATGTCAAATATATATATTATACAAATTTTCAAAGTTGCCATAGTAAATATACGGTAGTAGCACAGCGTGGGTGTGCATGGTGCTGTATACAGTGGAGCTGCCTATAGTCCAGTTAATTTGTTCTGGCAAACACCGTGCTAATTCATAATCACCAAAACCACCTTATAAGAGGCAAACATTCACTACAAATAATTCTAATTGGCTCTGGGCACTTCCCCAAACTGTGAACAAAGTTTTCCCCTTATTTTTCTTAATTCATCCAGAATACAAGAAGTATTACATACCTAAATCTCAATATAAATTGGAAAAAAAAAAAAAAATGCATAATTAAAAAATGACAAAATGAAGAGTTTCCAAAACTTGATGATGGACATCACTTGGGAATTCTGTAGCAGGGATGGAGGGAGGCAGGTGCTTCGGTGGGCGTATGATTGCTATCAAATTTCAGGGGTGGTAGTGATGCCTACACATGTTCCTACTCCATAGTGATGATCTTTTTTTGTGTGTCTGTGGAGGCAGAGAAGGGTGAATGTTTTCCTTGTTTATGCAGCCTTCACATTTGTGATGATGAAAGAGCTTAACTAGAGCAGTGGTGTTAGGAGGGATGAACACCATAGTGACAGTGATTATGAAAAATTTAACATTTTGAAATTAAGCAGTCCCACCATGCAAGCCAAAGCCTGCCCATCCCACCCCACCAAAACTCCCTGCCAGCAAGTCAAGCTATAATGAAACCCCACCTCACTAGATCGAGTCATTGTTCTTTGTGGATATCATGTTAGATGAAAACTGTGCTGTTAAGAAACATGTTATAGGCAGCCCCATTGTATACATGCATACAGTTGGACCTTGGTTACTGAACTTAATTAATTCCTGAAGGCCATTCTTAAATCAAAATATTAAAAACCTGACACCATTTTCTCCATAGGAATTAATGAAAATGGATTAACCCCTTAGTGGGTACTCACAGAAATAGTGGAGATGCCAAAAATTTCCTCTTAGGATCATAAACTAGATGTATTAAGACTTTCAGGGCACTGAATGCAAGCATCCTATGTGGGATGCTCGCCTGGTATACTGAAAATTTCCACTTGCCTGCTAAAGGGTTATTCTGTTCCTGGACCTCAGGGCTGTGTTTGAGAAAGTGGCTCAGCACCCACCCAGTGCTTCATACAGCACATATCCTGTATCAAATATTTTTGTGTGCCTCCCAGCTGGAATGAACAAAGGATTGTTATTCCTATAGTAATGGTGTCTAACTGACAGCAGGTAGAAGTGTTATAGAAACTACACTGCAGAAATACACTGGACCAAAAACTAATAGGAAGCAAAAGAGGTCACAAGAAGATGATGAAGACTGCATATGCTGATCTTACTAATAATGATATTCATCATGCTTCACTGGCCATCCTAGAATAGAGGAGGCACATCTCTGCTATGATCAGTTGTGACGATAAAAATGTCCACCCAAACAAACATGTATTGTGGAACCTCATGATTCCCAAGCCATGCCACATTAACAAAGCATCTTGGAAGTAATATTGCTGTTCAACTCACACAAATAAAGACAGAAATAAGAAAAACTTGATTACAATTGTAGAACACTAGAAAAGAATATAGTTTGTTGGTATAACAAGTCTTAGGAATCCTATGATTCCATGAGGTGTTTGTTTGAGCCACCATGTTTATCATCACAGCTGATCACAGCACAGATGCACCTCACCTATTCCAGGAATGCTAATGATGCATGATAAACATCATCAGGAAGATCAGCTTATGCAGTCTTCATTTTCTTGTGACTTCTTTCAATTCCTATCACTTATGGGTCCAGTGTGTTCCTGCAGTGTAGTTTCTATAACACTTCTACCTGCTGTCAGTTAAACACTGTTACTATTGCAAAACCAATCCTTTGTTTATTCAAGCTGAAGCATTTGATACAGGACATGTGCTATAGGGAGTGCTAGATACATGCCAAGTCACTCTCTGAAGTTCAGCCATACACATTAATCTATTTCCTGTAGTTTGCTCGATAACTGACTAATGGTACAGCAACCGAGACAATATTGAGCTAGAAATCTAGTTCAGCATCTGATTTGTTCATAGATGGAAGCCACTGAGTATTATAGCCTGTTCCTGAAGTAAGTATCTGAATGAGGTCTGCCTGGAAGTTTTTCTTCCTTAATTTTCTCTTTCCTTGCAACAAAAAGTAAATACAAACCAATCAAGCAGCATGTAATGATATACATTACTTTGGGATAAATGTGTCGTAGCAGCAAATACCCAAAGAGCTGTGCTATTTCAAAACATTTTTTTAACAATTTTCTTGTCATTGCTGCTCCAGCTTGGCATTTAGGTTGTCTTGTCATGCTCAGGAGTATGGCCAAGAAAGGCTGCTTCACCCCCATTTTCCCTTGCATTTATATTAACCACAATCCATTCCTACACCAAGTTTTATAATATGAAAAAATTATTAACAAAAAATGCTATTTATTGTACTGTGCAATAAAATTGGTAGTATGTACAAGTATGAATATCTAATATTGTTAATTTATTTTATTCATTTATTTATTCATTTTTTGCCAGAAGTGTATTAGATATAATTAATATTCTGTTATGGTAACAAGGATGAAGTTAATTGTAATCTTATTTTGTTGATCAGATGATGGTGAAGAGCCCAGACCCAGTCAACTGGACTGTGCCCCTGGACACTGGCAAGACCTTCACTGTGACGCACAACATTCCAGAAGGTAAGAGTGCTCACTTGTCCATGCCAGATTGTATTTCCTTATAGTTTCTTCCACCCTGCAGGATTTCTTTAGTTAATAAAGTTAGGTAATTGAACCTAACTACCATAATCATTACTCAAAGGAACAAAAATCTTCAGTTTACACTGATGAGTAGATGTATCATACTGGTCAGTATGGTGCAGGTCTGAACATGAAATAGGCATTATAGGTGAAAATACCGACTGAATGACATGCAGTGAAATAGAAATTGATAAGAAAAAATCACTTGATCACTATCTATGTAAATACATTTTTTTTATGTTTGTGTGGAAGTGCCAAATGTAATTAAATGTTAACAAATAATGTAGTTATGATTGTAAATGTCCTATGGCTTTTGCTTAAGCCAGCCAACAACTTATACATATAGGAAGTTTATGCATACATTTTTTTCATATAGCTATGTTCATTAAATTTTATCTATGTTTAATGAAATAAATGTACATGTTTCTATAGGCAGGAGTAAACTCTGAAACTGGTACAATTGATTTAAAATCATAAGATATGCATCAGTAGGTGCAGCTTGACATTTGTAATATGGGAGAGGTTTTCACACTAATTTAACCCATTGGCTGCAGCACCTTAATGTCTTTACAACCCCTTTGGTGTGCAATTTTTTCACCTCTCAAAAACATTTTTTCTATTATGATCTGAAAGAATACAAAAATATTTGTGTAAAGCAAATATGAGCTCAATATTTAACTGTGGTAATTTCAATTTCGGTGTACAATTTTTTATTCTCCAAAAACAATTTATTCTCTTATGATCTGAAAGAATATATTAAAATATGGATGTACATCCAATGTGAGGTCAATATTTATCCTTGTTTAGTTGTGGTGATGATTTCAAGTTGGCATGGAAACACCAAGTTTCAGCACTCATGGCCAATAAATCACATCTACCCTCCATGGTGACAAACAACAAACTAAAGATAAGCAAAATAGATGCAGATGAGTAACTGGCAAACCTCACCATGTAAAAAAAAATGGGCACCTGTTGCATTTAATTCAAAATAACTAGTCCCTTCTGGAAGGTATGTTGCAGCTAAAGGGTTAACATACATTAAAGAGAAACAACCTAAATATACATATTATAACATATATAGATAAAGAGAGTGGTGAAGGCCAAGCACCTAGTATACTCTAATATAAAGGTAGAACTTTGCTTTGTGTAATGAATGTTGTACCAAATGTGTTGCAATCTCAAACATTTAGGATTCTAGAGAGATATATAATCACTTTGACAATGTATAAAACACAAAAACAATTGCACAAATTAAGTGTGGTGTTAGTTTCTAAGACACCAAACTTCAAGCAGAGTTATCATTGCAAATTTAATATGTGAAACACCAGATACCCAGTACTAGACATGAAAAAACTAACTAGTACCTCAAACGAACATAAATTCTACATTGTTCACAAAAACAAGAAATTCTCTTATCTAGGAAGGAGGTATTTGAGGTTTGAGATGAGACAGCTTCAAGCTGGGTATAGCATCCATCACCTGGTAACATAAGTGGGTAATGTTAACTTGTCTCCAACCTGGCAGTGACATCACTCTGAAGACAACTCTTTCTTTTCTCGCACTACTTTACATATACTTTACACATCTATAACTTTTACTACTAATTCTAATTCAAAATGACATCAACACATTCATCAACATTTCAGGGAGGGAACTATGCTTGTCCCTTTTCTAATAGTGACCCAGAGTGTCTTCACACTTTTGTCTGTCCATCTTTTTTCTGCATTTGATTATTTAACATTAATGGCTTTAGACTTACTTACTGTTCAGTCTGTGAAACATCACTTCTTCCTTACTAAACCTTCTTTTCATCACTGAAACACAGATGTCTAAGGTTTCTAAAAGAAACTGTTTCTGTTCTCTCCTACTTTGTCTCCATTTTTAGTCCAAAACTGAATGTGGCATCTATATGCACAATCTCTGAAGCAGAGTATAAGCCATACATTAGTTAGCCTACACTATGCAAAATCCTTGATTATAAGTTTGTGTTTGGAAAATTTACTTTTCTCCTTACACTTTAAAAGCAAACCATGACACTATAAAAAAATATATATACAATATTAATGTGTCGAATGAAGTACATACTTTCTTTATGGCTATACTATAGGTATAGTAGTAAGTACTTCATATTGATATAGGAGTACCTTAAGCTGCACTGATGAGTATTGAGTATTGGTAGCAAAAAGCCTAATTGTTTAGACACTGCTATAGCTACCAATTAGACTTTAGCATAATACTCAGGATATTACTTAATGTATAGTATTTTACCAAAGGTATACTAAATGGCCATCAAAGAAAATTGAACTGCTTGTAAACTGCCAGATAATGCCAATAATGTTTTGTTATGACTTTTCTTTAATTATCATTTTTTTCTAAGTTATAAGTTCACAGTATTATACTTGAAGATTCTCTGATTTCTGAAAAATTATCTTTTAGTACTAACAATAGTGTAGGTTTGTAAGAAAATTCTTTATCATTCTAACTGAATATCATAATTATTTTTATAATTCAGAAACTATATTTCAGTCACTATATAAAAATTGTAAGGCACCTTGATGCTTGGCTTTGGGCACCGGTCTTTACTTGGGCCGTGCAGAGGAGCCGGCAAGTCACCACGCTTGCTTTTGTTTACTTGACATATATATTCCCTTGCATCACGCACATCATCTAAGAATACTCTCAGTTGCATGGTCAACTGCCACCATCACTGGGACTCTTGGTAGCATTATTGCACAATCTGAGTTTTAAAAATTTTAATATACATACATTTATTTAAACTATGTAACTATGGACAGCAATTTCATTCCTCATGCATAAAGAGAAATATACTTTATTAAATGAACTGAGGCAAAATCCTGTTATAGTCATTTATGCATGGTGTTTTCACAAACACATGTGACGAAATCAGTGACTATAAGTCCTAGAATATTTAGTAGAATATTAATTACAGTGCTACCCACAAAATATGTTATTGTGACTTATGAATGTCTCATGTATATGCCTAGTGTATCTATGTATATTGTTGCCAAAATAACAATTTCTATGACTGCTAATCCCTGAACGTCACACATATACTGTACCTGCATGTATAACTCTAGGTTCTTGTTTTCCGTCGTAGCTACTCACTGTTTGAGAATACCCCGAGGTACGTTAGGGAGACCTAGCTGCCAGGAAGACCTGTTAGGACTACTAAGGGCCATGCTAGGACCAGTCTCAAGGTCACCTCGGCATGCAGCCAGCAGTTACTAGATTAAAAGTATGCAGGAAAAAAAAATCAAAGTTTGTCTGAAACTTTTAAAAACTTTCATTAATTTTTAAATGAAATGCAATTTGGTTTTGAAGTCAAATTTTATAATGTGAACACTAATGCTTAGCTGACCTTAAGAAGTGTCCCTGGATTCCAGACTGAAGTCTGTAACAAAATAACCAACACGAGTCTTGTGATTCAAATTCTATAGTCAACATGAACTGATATTAAAGTGAAGACCATACACAGACTGCTTGGAGGTGACCTTTTGTAACTCTCTTAGTGACATGTGTGTCTGGGTAAAGGTTATGTGCTTGGGTTTTATTTAGTTGTAAAGTGGCCTTTACCTATGTTTTGCCTGATTTATCCACTAGATTAGTTCTCAAATTTTTCTATTACCTTGATTCTTCTAATTGTTTTCTTTATTTTATATACAGTATGGTTCTATGAAGGAGAAAAGAAGAAAAGCATGCAGTAAATAGTAAAAAGTGTAATTAAAAAAATAAATCAAGCACAATGAGAAGCACAAGTGCTTGTCTTGTTGTTTATTTGAAATTAAATGTGAAATCTGGATGCATAACATTTAGCCAACAATTTATATTACACATAAAAGCAATGCTATTTTAAAGAATATCTGTCTTAAATTTACCAACTTAATCATCTAGTGTTGAGAATTTCTCAACTTGTTTCTCTTGAATTTGGCACAGATGTACCCAGATCCTATAACTTGTGCAGTCTGTTATTGTCAAATGCTATCTATTGTAGACACAAATTCATCACACGTGAACCACACTGACCATTGTATATTTAGTGATGCAAAGTCACACTGAAAGAAGCACTGTTTAAGCCATTGCAAGCATAGGAGGGAGACTGACATATTGGTGTTGTGTGTCTCCACCTTGAACCAGTACTGCTATGAACCATCTACATCATACAACAAAGTTGCACACATCCTTTTCAAATTTATTCATTTCAATGCAAAATTGCAACACCAATGCAGACTAAGGTCAGAATTCCAAAGCATTGTAGAATAAAGAGTCCCATCAGGCTTCTAACAGCCTCCTACCAAAACACTTAGATAACCTAGATGGAGTGTGAGCTAGATTAGAATGCATGGTTCACTGTTCCCTGTCCTATTGAAATGCTCACACCTGCTCTGCAATTTTGTCTAAATTGACTGCTTTAGTATGTTCTTGTTCCTTTTATACTAACTCAAAAAATAATGTTTGATTGTTGGCAATAAAAAGGAATAAGAATTCAATTAAGAAAAATCAGTGGAGTATTTTTGCTGGTGATATTTATGTAATTTTTTTTTTCATATGAATTATGATCATTGATATCATTGTTACTTGTAACACTGCACATTAGAAAATTTCTTTGCACTAAAGCTTTGCATCTCATAACTATAGTTGGTAATAATTTCAATATTAATATCATTATTATTATTATTATTATTATTATTATTATTATTATTATTATTATTATTATTATTAATATTGTTATTATTATTATTATTTACTAGTGTCATAACAATAATCATTACTCTTATTATTACTGTCATCACTTATGTCATTATTATGATTTTACAATAATAACCATTATGGTATAAGTTATAATCTTTAATGTGATATATGTTCATTCTGAATAAGTACCAATAGACATTGGTAATTACAAATAGTTTACTTATGCTGAAGCTTGGCATGTGTGTCCTTGTGGAAATCTGTACACTGTCCAGTTATTTTTGTGAACCGAACTGCTGTCAGTTTACTGGCAAGTTTTACTGATGTATAGCAATCAGTACCTTTCATATATACAAGCATCTACCTTGGAGTGACACACAAATGCCACCTTCATCTTTCTTTTTTTTCAGGCCAATTAATTCTTCATGATTACTAGGTTATTGTAATCATATATAATGCAGCTGTAATATCCTGAACTATACTGTGCCTTACAGCCTCATTATTTGTTCCTCTATTAGAAACAACAGACCCAAATTACTGCTGATTGCCAGTAAACAATACAGACAGTAGCAGGTTCCTGAGAATGTTATTCTTGTCATCAGCTTATATATGCTTTCAGGTGTAAATTGTGGCAGATTTTGTATAGTGTTTGCATAACTATATTTTTGCTCCAATTGGCATACAAAAGTACTTTCACATTTTTGCTAGTTCATTGATGAACTTGCATATAATTGATATAATATTGAATACATAACTTTCACAGATGTAGTAGTAAATTTGTACAAAAGTGTATTGAAGTAAAACATATTCTAAATTATATTTATAAGATTTCCCTAGCATAAATTTCATTGCCATGATGATCATTTCCCTATTTGTGACCTCTAAAACTTCTTTACCAGGTGAATCAGCCCGTGGGACTCCCTCATCAGAGCATCGCCATGTTCTGGAATCTCGTACCAGACAAACCCCTGAACCCACAAAGATTAGCCAAGGATCTCTTGTTGGCACACCTGTATCAACTATTTCCTCAGAACCCAAGTCACATTCTCAGGAGCTACCGAAGTCTACTACTGCCACAACTGTAGAATCTAAGTTTGATGATAAACCTGTTGATAAGAAATCTTCCATTACTGCAGAGGTTAAGTTCCAAGAATCTAAACCGGAAACCAAGATTCCTGAATCTAAACCCTTAGATGTCGATACAAAAAGTACCGAATCTAAAACTCAGGAACCCAAGACAGAGAAAACATTACCAGAAGTTAAGGATACTACCAAACTAACAGAGTCAAAACCACTGGACACAAAACCTGCTGAGCCCAAACTACCAGAAGTAAAGCCCCTTGAATCCAAGGAACCAGAAGAGAAAGCTTTTGAACCCAAGTCTACAGTGACAAAACCTTTTGAACCCATGGCTTCGGTGACAAAACCAAGTGATTCAGTTTTGTCCGAGTCCAAGCCTGCTTTATCATCAGACTACAAGACAGCTGACGTGATACCTACAGAACCAAAAAAAATTGAATCTGTTCTTGATTCCAAGCCATTTTCTTCTCTACCTTCACAGCAACAGCAACAGAAAGCTCCTTCCAGCACACCTGCACCCACTCAAGCTTCTCCTTTGGACTCTATTCCTCCATCAGGTATTTCTTGGGTTGGATCTCATGATTCTTTGGCAGATGGATGCACTTCCCCTACCACTTTCAATATCATGCATGATCTTCCCTCCTCACCTCACTCTGAATCATCTTTTCAATCTGAGCCTGTCCTACAGAATTATTCCAACACAATTGATGTGGAAAATGCTTTACAGACGACTGAGCATGAAAGTAATTTTGATGGGGACACCTCACAATCACGTAATGAAACTGACTCTGCTGTGTACTCACCATCTCCTGTGCAGTCTCAATCTTCCTTGCAAGAAGAACAGTCTTTCTCATCACTTCCTGATGCAGGTCATTTCCCTGGTTCTGTTATTGATTCATCTCCATCTGAGGAAGGACTTTCCATATCCCATGATGATGGCATTCATTTTCCCTCCCATGAAGAAGAAAACTTTTCAAATACAGTAAATGAAGATGGCAATTACTCTCCTGTATTTGATTTTTCATCACAGGAAACAGCCCTTCATGAAAAATCCTATCCATCACTCGCACAAGAACAGCAGGATACTGCAGTTCTTGAAACAAACTCAAAATCACCAACTTTTCCAGCAAGAGACATATATTTGGATTCAGATAATTCCAAAATAGAATTGCCCTCTTTACAAAATGGAACAAGTTCAAATTTTCCAGTTTTGCATTCTGAGCTTCTAAATGAAAATTCATTAGAATCTCAACTTACAATTCCAGATTGCCATTATTCATGTTCTGTAGAGTCTTTCACCTCAGATAAAAAAACACAACCCACAGTCATGGAAGAAACCTCTCTTACACAGGCTGCAGAAACGTTCCCTTCCTATGTTTCTGAAGTAGATTCTCAGTCCCCAGTTCCTGATGTAGAATCCCACTGGCCAGTTTTGGAAGCAGGATCCCAATCCTCAATACAAGAAGAATCACATTTCCCAGATTTGGAAGTAGCTCAGGAACCAAAGTCCCCTTCCTCAATTCATGAAGTACAATTCTCCTCCCTTGTTGAATCAGAACCCCATTTCTCAATTTTACAAGCAGAAGCTCATTTATCAGCTCTAGAAGCAGATGTTTCTTCCCCTATTTCCATGATACAAACCAATTCCTTAGTTCTGGAAGCAGAATCCACATCCACAAAGACTGATGAAGACTCCCACTCCCCAGTCCCTGATGTAGAACCCCACTCCCCGATCCCTGATGTAGAACCCCACTCCCCAGTCCCTGATGTTGAATCCCACTCCCTAATCCTTGATGAAGACTCCAACTCCCCAGTCCCTGATGTTGAATCCCACTCAGCAATCCCTGATGTTGAATCCCACTCCCCAGTCCCTGATGTTGAATCCCATTCCCTAATCCTTGATGAAGACTCCAACTCCCCAGTCCCTGATGTTGAATCCCACTCCCCAGTCCCTGATGTTGAATCCCACTCAGCAATCCCTGATGTTGAATCCCACTCCCCAGTCCCTGATGTTGAATCCCATTCCCTAATCCTTGATGAAGACTCCAACTCCCCAGTCCCTGATGTTGAATCCCACTCAGCAATCCCTGATGTTGAATCCCACTCAGCAATCCCTGATGTTGAATCCCACTCAATCCCTGATGTTGAATCCCACTCATCCCTGATGTTGAATCCCACTCAGCAATCCCTGATGTTGAATCCCACTCAGCAATCCCTGATGTTGAATCCCACTCAGCAATCCCTGATGTTGAATCCCACTCAGCAATCCCTGATGTTGAATCCCACTCAGCAATCCCTGATGTTGAATCCCACTCAGCAATCCCTGATGTTGAATCCCACTCAGCAATCCCTGATGTTGAATCCCACTCAGCAATCCCTGATGTTGAATCCCACTCAGCAATCCCTGATGTTGAATCCCACTCAGCAATCCCTGATGTTGAATCCCACTCAGCAATCCCTGATGTTGAATCCCACTCAGCAATCCCTGATGTTGAATCCCACTCCCCAGTCCCTGATGTTGAATCCCACTCCCCAGTCCCTGATGTTGAATCCCACTCCCTAATCCTTGATGAAGACTCCAACTCCCCAATCCCTGATGTTGAATCCCACTCCCCTATTCCCAATGTTGAATCCCACTCCCCAATTCCCGATGTTGAATCCCACTCCCTAATCCTTGATGAAGACTCCAACTCCCCAGTTCCTGATGTTGAATCCCACTCCCCAATTCCCGATGTTGAATCCCACTCCCTAATCCTTGATGAAGACTCCCACTCTCCAATCCCTGATGTTGAATCCCACTCCCTAATCCTTGATGAAGACTCCCACTCTCCTATCCCTGATGTTGAATCCCACTCCCCAGTCCCTGATGTTGAATCCCACTCCCCAATCCCTGATGTTGAATCCCACTCCCCAGTCCCTGATGTTGAATCCCACTCCCTAATCCTTGATGAAGACTCCAACTCCCCAGTCCCTGATGTTGAATCCCACTCACCAATCCCTGATGTTGAATCCCACTCAGCAATCCCTGATGTTGAATCCCACTCAGCCCATGTCCCTGATGTTGAATCCCACTCAGCAATCCCTGATGTTGAATCCCACTCCCCAGTCCCTGATGTTGAATCCCACTTCCCAATCCCTGATGTTGAATCCCACTCCCCAATCCCCGATGTTGAATCCCACTCCCCAGTCCCTGATGTTGAATCCCACTCCCTAATCCTTGATGAAGACTCCAACTCCCCAGTCCCTGATGTTGAATCCCACTCAGCAATCCCTGATGTTGAATCCCACTCAGCAATCCCTGATGTTGAATCCCACTCAGCAATCCCTGATGTTGAATCCCACTCCCCAATTCCCGATGTTGAATCCCACTCCCTAATCCTTGATGAAGACTCCAACTCCCCAATCCCTGATGTTGAATCCCACTCAGCAATCCCTGATGTTGAATCCCACTCACCAATCCCTGATGTTGAATCCCACTCAGCAATCCCTGATGTTGAATCCCACTCCCCAATTCCCGATGTTCAATCCCACTCCCTAATCCTTGATGAAGACTCCAATTCCCCAATCCCTGATGTTGAATCTCACTCAGCAATCCCTGATGTTGAATCCCACTCAGCAATCCCTGATGTTGAATCCCACTCAGCAATCCCTGATGTTGAATCCCACTTCCCAATTCCCGATGTTCAATCCCACTCCCTAATCCTTGATGAAGACTCCAATTCCCCAATCCCTGATGTTGAATCTCACTCAGCAATCCCTGATGTTGAATCCCACTCAGCAATCCCTGATGTTGAATCCCACTCAGCAATCCCTGATGTTGAATCCCACTCCCCAGTCCCTGATGTTGAATCCCAATTCCCAATCCCTGATGTTGAATCCCACTCCCCAATTCCCGATGTTGAATCCCACTCCCCAGTCCCTGATATTGAATCCCACTCCCTAATCCTTGATGAAGACTCCAACTCCCCAATCCCTGATGTTGAATCCCACTCCCCAGTCCCTGATGTTGAATCCCACTCAGCAATCCCTGATGTTGAATCCCACTCAGCAATCCCTGATGTTGAATCCCACTCAGCAATCCCTGATGTTGAATCCCACTCAGCAATCCCTGATGTTGAATCCCAATTCCCAATCCCTGATGTTGAATCCCACTCCCCAATTCCCGATGTTGAATCCCACTCAGCAATCCCTGATGTTGAATCCCACTCAGCAATCCCTGATGTTGAATCCCACTCAGCAATCCCTGATGTTGAATCCCACTCAGCAATCCCTGATGTTGAATCCCACTCAGCAATCCCTGATGTTGAATCCCACTCCCCAATTCCCGATGTTGAATCCCACTCCCCAGTCCCTGATGTTGAATCCCACTCCCTAATCCTTGATGAAGACTCCAACTCCCCAATCCCTGATGTTGAATCCCACTCCCCTATTCCCAATGTTGAATCCCACTCCCCAATTCCCGATGTTGAATCCCACTCCCTAATCCTTGATGAAGACTCCAACTCCACAGTCCCTGATGTTGAATCCCACTCCCTAATCCTTAATGTTGAATCCCACTCCCTAATCCTTGATGAAGACTCCCACTCTCCAATCCCTGATGTTGAATCAAACTCCCCAATCCCTGATATTGAATCCTACTCCCCAGTCCCTGATGTTGCATCCCACTCCCTAATCCTTGATGAAGACTCCCACTCTCCTATCCCTGATGTTGAATCCCACTCCCCAGTCCCTGATGTTGAATCCTACTCCCCAGTCCTTGATGTTGAATCCCACTCCCTAATCCTTAATGAAGACTCCCACTCCCCAATCCCTGATGCTGAATCCCACTCCCCAGTCCCTGATGTTGAATCCCACTCCCTAATCCTTAATGAAGACTCCCACTCCCCAATCCCTGATGCTGAATCCCACTCCCTAATCCTTGATGAAGACTCCAACTCTCCTATCCCTGATGTTAAATTCCATTCCCCAGCCACTGATGTTGAATCCCACTCAGCAATCCCTGATGTTGAATCCCACTCCCCAATCCCTGATGTTGAATCCCACTCCCTAATCCTTGATGAAGACTCCCACTCTCCAATCCCTGATGTTGAATCCCACTCAACAATTCCCGATGTTGAATCCCACTCCCTAATCCTTGATGAAGACTCCCACTCCCCAATCCCTGATGTTGAATCCCACTCAACAATTCCCGATGTTGAATCCCACTCAACAATTCCCGATGTTGAATCCCACTCCCTAATCCTTGATGAAGACTCCCACTCCCCAATCCCTGATGTTGAGTCCCACTCCAAAGTTCTAGAAGACTCCTCTGTACCAGCTCAGGAAGCACAAGCTAATTCCGCAGTTATGGCATCAGTTCCACAACCCGAGTCTCAGCTGCCAGAGATAGAAGATTCCCATGCTGTAATTTCTGATGTTAAGTCCTATGCTCCCATTCCCAATTCAGAATCCCATTCCCTAGTTTCAGAAGGAGACACCAATTCCTCAGTTCTGCAGTTAGAATCCCATTCCCCAAAACTGGAAGGGGAATCTCATTCTCAACTTTTAGAAGCAGAATTTCTTTCCCAAAATCTGGAAATGGATTGTCAGTTTGCAGCAAAATTAGAAGAATCCCATTCTACCATTCTTAAAGATGAATCCCATTATCCAGTTCCTGATATTGAATCCAGTTCCTTAATTCCTGACATGGAATCTACTTCCACAGTTCTACAACCAGAATTTCAATTCTCAGTCTCGGAAACAGAATCTGATCTTCCAATTGCGGGCATTAAATCTAATTCCTCAGTTTTAGAAACAGAATCCCATTCTTCATTTCTGGAAGCAGAATCTCATTCCCCAGTTCTAGAAGTAGAACCCCATACCCCAGTTATGAAAGAACCCCATTCTTCAGTTTTAGAAAAACACAACATCCCAGTTCTGGAAGAATCTCATTCCCCAGTTCTGGAAGAAGAACCCCAATCTCATTCCTCAGTCCTAAATGAAGAATTCACTCCCTTATGTCTAGAACCTGAATCTCCATCCACCATTTTGGAAGCAAAATCCTATTCACCAGTTCCTAATGTAGAATCTCATATTCTTCCTCATGAGTCAGACTTGTATTCTCAAATTCCCACTGCAGAACCAAATTCTCAAGTTCTTGACTTGGAACTCTACTCTTCAATTCATGATGAAGAATCACATCCCCAGGCTATGAAACTCAGATCTTTTTCTCCAATTCATGATAAAGAACCAGACTTTCCAGTTTCTGGATCAGAATTATGCTCTCCAGTTAATGATATAGAGGTGAATTCACAAATTCTACAGGAGGAATCCCATTCCCAAATTTTGCAATCAGAATCTTATTCCCAAATTGAAGGTGGAGAATCCAGTATCCAACTTATGGAAGCAGAACCTCTTTCCTCAGCCCTGGAAATGAATTCAAATGCCACAGTTGTAGGAAAATCAAAGTCCCCAGTTCTGGAAGCAAATTTCCATTCCCCTGATAAAGAAATTCAGTCTCCACTCCCAGAATCAGAACTTGATTACCAATATGAAAATGAAAACTTGAAATCCCATGACTCATTCCTGCAAGAAAGTGATCTCACAGCTCTTCAGACAGAATCTAATCTTTCAAGACAAGGATCACCCTCCCCAGTTTTAAACATAACGGATATACCATTTTCTGAGGAACAATCATCCCACATCAATTCCACAATAGATGTTTCTTCTCTTCAAGCATCACATGCATCACACTGGAATGAAGAACTCCCAACTTCCCTAAAAAATACCCATTCCACACCTACACCATATTCTCTCCATGAAGATAATGATTCACCTCCACTGCATGAAGATGACTCAATATTCAATTTCACCACTTCAATGCCTGAATATGATTCAAATGAGAATTCCTTGTCCTCTATCAATGAATCTCCTTCACATTCATCTAATGCCTGGTTGTCCCAAAAGCATGCACAGGTATTATCTCTTACTCAGCATGAAAATAATAATGATAATGAGGATACAATCTCTGAGGATGAACATTTACCTATCGTAGGGGAGAGTCAAATAAATGTTCAACAGAGTTCACTGAAATCAAAATATAGTATCGCTGATACTAGTGGTGACTATACTTCAAAACAACTGAATTCTAATGACATGAAAGATGTAGGGATTTCTGATCCAGACTTTACCAAATTCAAGTTAGAAAATTCCTCAGAGACTGTCTTTAAAAGTGAAGTTGATATACTTCCACTGAAGGAAGCCTCAAATACACCAATATCAGATGATGCTAATAACAAATCCAAAGACTTAACTGTCTTTCAAACAGTCAAAGATGACAATGAAAATAAGAATCCTTTCCTAGATACTGACAGAACCTTTAGTTTACATTACAGTACTGATAAGTATGTCAATTCAGCACCTGGACAAATTGCAGAATCTTTAAGATCAGACCATGAAAACGACACACGTGCATCTACCAGTTCCTATCCTGTAGACAACCATGACTACCTGTTTCATACCAGTGCAGAGAGTAATAAATCATCAATATCTGATGCTCAATATGAAGGTAAAACATCTCTAAATACTAATCTCTCAGATTTACAGCCCACAAGTGATGCAATCTATCAAGCATATTCAACTGTTACCAATGAACTACAGTCAAACAATACTGCAATAGTTAATCCTTTTGAAATGTCTGTGTATGAAACATTGTCAGATAAAACAAATATGAGCTCATCATCTGAACATCCTTCTGACACTCTAATGTTTGGAATTGAGCCCAACATGGAAGGAGAATTTCAAGTAAACTCTGAAAAAAATAATCCTCCATTCTCTGCATTGCCATCTGTTTTTAACAATAACCCCTTTTCATCAGACAGGGATGATATTGCTTATCATCCATCATTTCCTAACAGTCAGAGTAACCAAGTAAACCAGATGGCTGTCAAAAATACCTTGGCATCCTTCCAGGATTTTTCTGAAGCTGAAGAGAGAGATGTTATTGAAAAATATAATTTTAACAATAGCACTCAACTATCAAGTCATGGTGAATCTACTTTTCAGTAAATACTAAAAATAAATATACTAGGTAAATACTATGGAGATTAGTAGTTCTGAACGTAACAAAAAAATCATACAACACTGATATAATTGTAAGAGGAATTTGACATTTATAGCAATAATATTTTGATTTTTTGGTTAAAAATCTTAATACCTGTCTTCTTCATTTCTGAATGGCACAGCCATTTATACCAACAGTGTTTCATTGTTGATAGAGTTATGCAAATCCAGAATCTTTCTTTTGAACAAATTAGGTATACTACTTGTAATGAACCCTGCATTTTCAGAGAAACTTCCTCTTCATAGCACTTTAATATTAGGCACATATGCATTTATTGGAAAATGTTTCACATGGGCTTACCTTACTGCAAGTGAAGTATACCTTTTGGGGTCTCTTTTGGTAGCACCAGTGCTTTAAGTGACTTAAAGATGCAATCAACTAATACCTGTATCTGACTGCATGGGTGGTGGTTCTTTCAGGTGCGGTTGATTCAATGACAATGTCCATGTTTGGTTCCCTCAATGGTATGAATGGCAAGAGTTCAGGGACTCCATCTCCTACCAAGCCTGAAGTGCCCCTTCCTTCCGAGCCTGCAAAGGATGGAAAAGCTGAATCAAAGCCAGTTGGTGTTCGTAATGTTCCAGGCACCAATTTAAGATGCTTAGATGATCCTTCCTTTATGTTTGATCAACCTTCTGCACCAACCACTAATTCACCTAAATCTGGAGCATACAAAGTTCTAGAAGCACCCCTAGAACCAGCACAACCTAAGAGTGGAGGTTACCGTGTGTTAGAAGCTCCAGGAGCACCGTCAGATATCAAGGATCTTCCGGACCAGTCGCCTACAAAGCCAGAGGCCCCAATAAAGCCTTCACCATACAGAGTCCTTGAGGCACCCCTTGATCCTCCAACTAAGCCTAAAGGTTCCCCATATCGTGTCCTAGAGGCTCCAGATGCCCCTTATTACCCACAAACTCAGAGTGTTGGTGCAGCCCAAGAGTCTAAGCCTCCATCCCTAGTCTCTCCCTCTTCTGGTAGGACAGTAACAGAAGCACTTGACAAAGCTCGCACTCGTTTTGATTCATTCTGGGGAGGACCCAAAGATAAAGATCCTCCAAGCAAAGTCTAGGTGCCCAAATTTGCTAGCCATATTTTAATTACGACTGATATATTTATGAAGATGAAATTACTATCTTAGTTTACACATGAAAATACAATAATATGTATATGTACGTATATATAAATATATATATATATATATATATATATATATATATATATATATATATATATATATATATATATATATATATATATGAAATTCATTATGGTTACCAACAGAGGGATACATCTTCATGAGTATTATCATAGAGATGAGCTGTTAGATTATAACTGAATGCAGATTTTAATGAATATAGGGGTTGTTACTTCCAATGTTAGTGGTCTTGCTTTGAATGTAGGACCATAAATAACAGCGCATCTAAAGTAAATCGTATTAGAAAACCCACAGGTCATCAGTTCAGCCAGACATTTAATCGCAGTACTCATACTATTTTTTCTTAGTTAATCTAGATGCTGTTCAACTCTCTCTGGACTTTATTTACTCCAGCTACGCAGTATAGTATATCCTGTGAGGTTTTCTTATACAAGGCACTTGCTATAGGCTAAGAATGTGATTGTTTATATTATCATATATAAGATTTAGTTTCTGTATGTTTAGCATTCAACCAAAAGAAAGTGAGAATGAAAGGCAAAACTGCCAAGATTTTTTCATATATATAATGCCAAGTGAGATCAGAAATTCCTGTTGCTCATGGTCTTTACTGAAAGCTTTTGAGAATAAAAATAAGTATTTTGGAGGATATGAAAGGAAAGAAGAAAATTTTACTACTTAATAATTTTACGAAATTTCATAATCCACAACTCCATTACTAAAAAAAATGGGAAGGTAAAATTTGTACAGCTTCTCTGATTACTCTTTAGTGCCATATAATCTTTGCAGTCTGGCACATTCCAATCGTTACCCTTAACACTAACTTAACTGTATTTAAGAGAGAAAATAATAATTGGAGAATCTGAGTACAATTTAGCTGACCATTGTATACTTATAAGGCTAAAGTATATATTTTCACTTGTCTTGGTACTTGTCTTTAAGTAATGCAAAAACAATTACCATATGACCTTTACAGGAGGAATGCTTCAAACACCTCATAATGCAAAGAAAAGAAAAATGACATACATATATAACAAGATTAATGTAATGTAGACTTTAAAAGATTTAGTTGCATATTGGAGTCTATCTTAATCAATAGAGCCTTATAATTTCATTAAATGCCTGAAAAAAGAGGAAGAGCTGAAAATTTTGACATGTGTTCCTCCACCTGGGCAACAGTTTGAGAGAAGTCATTCATCTGATTGACATGTGAAGAAATACCCAATATGTGTAGAGCATTTATACTCAATTGTTAATTTGTAATGGTATTTGTTACCTAAACTGTTCAATGAAGAAAATTTGTAATTATACAACTTTATCTGAAAAATATAAATGGCTGTAATGAGAATGCCCCTATAATAACCTCTCTTAGCATAATGTACTGATGGTTGTATTGGAAATTATGAATGTAAGGAATGTTTGTTGAATTCTTATAGAAAGTCACAAACCTGTAGTGTACCAAGTTAAAATCAGAGGTAACTGCCCAAACATAATCTTGAAGCTTACTGGTGAATTATAGGATTATATGTAAACCAGTGTGTTGTTTAAAGTGTGTCTAAAGTGTCAATATCAGAGTTGGAATGAATTATTATGAAAGGAATGGATACACAAAGTTCATTGATACATACATTCAAAATTACTATATTAAACAAATGAAGGCAGAACAATACGGGAGCTTGAAGCTCAAATCCTGTGTACTACAATGTGTAAATCCATCAGGTTAAGTGCGTGTGCACATGCACGAATGCACGCAAGCACACACATGCGCGTACACACACACACACACACACACACACACACACACACAATGCTAGGTCAGTGATACTGTTCCTGGCTGCCCCTTGCCAGGTTGATTTTTCTCCATTGATGAATATGTTTGTTCTCTGAACAACAGGGTGGGATATGTACAAGATCACAGCCTTACCCATAAATTAAAATACATAAGCACTAACCTCCCTTCCAGAGGATAACGTTGACAATTATGATAAATAACAACTGCCTCCCTCCCACCCAGCCAACCACACATACACAGACACACACACACGCAGGATTCCATGAGTTGCGTTTACTTACTGTATATCACAATTATATACATACACATGCTCACACACCTTCCTCCTATGTGTCATATGGAAAGAATAACCATTCTTTCATTTCTCATCTGGAGTTTGGGTATAGAATTAAGAATTTTTGTACCATCATCGGGAACTTGGGTCAAACTTGGCATTTCCATCTCAGCCTTAATTCTAATGCCTATAAGCATATCCTGATTCACTAGGAATCTTGGAGGTAGCAAGTCCTTTGATCTCATTCATGAGGCATCCTATAAGGAAATCACAATGGTGCGATATTTGAATAAGTTATAAAATCCTAGCTCTTCAGTTCATCTATTCTGCTATTGTGTAGTATGTATCAAAATTATTAACTATTAGCTTTTTTGTTTTCATTATTTTTTTTACTAAGAGTTATACCAAAGAATATTACAAAGTATTCAGTGTTAATGAAGTACGAAAGTAACTGAGTTGTTCTCACTATGAAAACTGCCAGTGATGTAAGCATATTATTTTGAATGGTGAAGCTGTTTATATTGTTATAATTAGTATAGTGTTGGCTATACCCACTGTACTGGGCTGACCCAGTCTCTGGTGAAGTTCACCATCACTAAAAGTGTCCCATGGTGAGAGTTCTGGGCTGGGAGTTTCTTATTTAAATATACCTTGTTTATATAATACAGTAGGCTTTTTGTTATGACTTCACACATTCCAGTAAACACTTCTCATGTCTCAAAGTGCAGGAATTAACTAACAATTCTCTAAAGTTTCAGTAGCTTTCTTCTCAGAAGTTATTAAATTTGTATTTAAACATATGCTGCAAATTATTTTGAAACTCAAGAAGTTTTCAGAAATAAAGTGCCAATGAAATTAAATTAAGCAATCATGATATTAAACAAATTATCATTAAATGTTATTGTGATACCATACAAGTAACCTTTATGCAACAACGTAAACACACATACACACACACACACACACACACACACACACACACACACACACACACACACACACACTCATTCCCTGTAAAAAAAATATACATCCACACACACACACACACACACATTTGTTCCCCGTCCTCGATTATAGTTGAAAACAAGCATCCTCAGCTTCGAGCAAATTAGAAAAATGTAATTTTGAAACTACAGTCATACAGCAGCATTAGGTTTCTTTTCCACAAAAATTATGTAAATCATTTTCATTGAATGCATTATTCATGACTTGATTAGATTTATACTCCAAGTATTAGAATTCTTCAACCTGAGGAGTCTCCACTCCCATCAGAGACCCCGGTGGCTTACTGTCACTGCCCCTCCACCATGGGGTGTCTCCTCCACCACGATGCTGTTTATGCTTCTAGTCAAAATTTCTTGCATAAGTTTCCAGGTGTCAGGATCAGGAACTGCTTACCCCAAAACACTCATTTTAAAATTTTGGTCATCATCAATTAAGGAATTTATACTCACTTTTTTTTCCTTTTTCATTCTTGATTATGATTTCAATTGTGAATTTTTAGTTATCCAAAAGCAAACAATAATTGTATTAGTGTTTTATTTTGTAATTTTCTTGTGTATCTTAGCAAATCATAACATTATATGTTTTGACAAATGAGTTGAGAGGTGAGCATCCTCATGCCTGGACCCTTGAGTTGTGAATCTGACCTTGCTGAATGTACCCATAGCACAGACCTTATTATTAAATGTACAGCTTCATTGTGTGTTGCCTTATTCCTTAATATTGTCCAAGAGACTTCGATCACACACATAGACAGCCTCAAAATTAAAGTCTCTCTTGACAGGAAGAGATCAAATACTATGGCAGTAGAATGGGATAAAGAGGCTAGTTTCACTATTAAGTGTTCTGAGAAAAATTAATTGTGAAAGAACAGATAATGTTAAGTACCTAAGGAGTAACTAATTATGATCATGTTACTTTGCATTTATAGGAGAATTCTTTTGTAATACAAATTTATTAAGCCTCTACTCAATATAACTTAAATGACCTGGAAAGCTATAGCTTGATCAACCATGTCTATATTGAGCTGCTTCTAACAGAGCCAAAAGGTGAACCTTCTCTTCATTATAAAGTCTAATACAATCCACTCCAGTGACTTATATAGTAATATTTATCACAAAGCTAAAATATAAAAAGAGTAACAGAAAGAAAATACACTTCATCTAACCCCTCTGACTGTATAATGGAGCTGCTAGGGAATCATTTAACCACAAGATGTACACAACTGTCACCTTAAATAAAACCAAGTTATGATACACAATCCACTTTTCCCAACAGGGGCTAGGTTGCTAAAAATTACTATGGTTAGTAATTCCATGTTTGTTTAAAGTAAAGACATTATGATTGTAGGGGAAAGGATTTAAGCATAAAAATATTTCAAAAATACAAAATCTATTCTACCTAGATACTCTTATAATTATCGATTATTACTTAAATCCCCATTCCTATAGCAAATTTACATTTATATCAACAGTAGTGAGAAATAGAAGCAAAATGAATATCTGAGTTGTTGAGTTGCCCTATCTTTTTTTTTGAGAAGACACCCATACGCATGTTCTATTCCTTAGCACTTACCAAGTGCCAGGCTGGCTTCATTTACTTCTAGACTGAAAGGTCATGGGAACCACTCAATAATAATTCATAATTCATAATTTTTGGTAAGTATGTATATAAAAATGGATTTTACATTTAAAAATCCTATTTGTTATTACACATAGAACCCAGAATTATTAATCATTACTTAAACAATGAATCCCAAACATAGGAGGGATGACATCCTCACACTCAAAACTAACATTCATTCCCAAAAACACCCCAAAAACTTACTATGCCAAGGACACATCATGAGGAGAATGCTGCACTCATATCCCATGACAAAAGGGAACAAAGTAGCATCACAACTATTCTACCACTTAAAACACTAAAGAATCAACCAAAGGAAGAATTTACACAAATAACCTGAGAGCTGACACAACACTGCCTAAGGCAAAGAATATCCAAATATCTATGTGTAATATCCCTGAGTTAAAAGGAAGCAAAAGCAGACTTAAACTTCCAGGTTCCTGCATTAAGGACAGCAGGAACACACTGAATCTTCATGATCCAGAAGTTGAGTCTTTGCTTAGGAATCGGAATGTAAAGTCATAGAAGTGATAAACTTCAGTTGAAGTCCACGAAGTTCACTAACCTCATCGGCAGAAGCAAAGCCAAAAGAAAAGCAGTTTTCATAGCAACACATCAATCCAGAGACGAATCCCACACAAGAATGCATGGCGAATGAGAAGGACCTGTCTTGGCAAATTCCCAAAACAGAGCCTTCTCATGAGACAGCAAAGCCAGCTTGCTATTAAATGGGGCCCAAAGTTAGATGAAAGCCCCTAATGGAAGGCAATGACCTGATAGACTCTGGAAGAAGACTGTCTGACCAGTTGAGCCTTTCATGGAAAACCTCTCACTAAGAAGGGACACAGAGTCTTCAGGCATGAAGGTAAAGTGTCCCTGGGTACTAGTGAAAGAGGCTGATGGATCAGGGAGATCCACTTAGGTAGAACTTGAGGACTGTCCACCAGCAGCAGAGAGGCAGGAAAAACTTGTCATGCAAACACAACTGCCTCCCATGACCCAAACTACCACTTGATGAATCAGTGTGAAGGGAGGAAATGTATACAGATGCAAGCCCCCCCATTGGAAGGTAAACATGTTCTCCTTCTAAGTTCCCAGGTCTAGCAGGGGCAACACATGCCGAGGGAACTAAAGATTCAGGACCGTCATAAAAAGATCCACCTGTAGCGCAATCACACCTGGAAAATCCATTTGCACACTGCAGGGTGAAGGGTCCACTCTGAGCCTACACACTCATGACTGAGGAAGTCTGCTGCTGCATTGTAGCATACTGGGGGGAGAGAGAGAGAGAGAGAGAGAGAGAGAGAGAGAGAGAGAGAGAGAGAGAGAGAGAGAGAGAGAGAGAGAGAGAGAGAGAGAGAGAGAGAGAGAGAGAGAGAGAGAGAGAGAGAGAGAGATAGTGTGAAGAAGGTATGAGAAGCATCAGGGTGGGAAAAGAAGGTATGAGAAGCATCAGGGTGGGAAAGGTGGAGGGGGAGGGGAAGGTGAAGAGGGAGAGGAAAAAGGCAGGTCTACTATGATACATGCCAAAGGCTATTTTAAACAATAACAGCTGCCATGAAAAAAGGATGACAGATGTCGCTTTCGTTAGGAATAGGTGGTATGAAATTTGTTTCATTAAGTAGGGAGCCAATTGTACATGGGCAAATTGTAATTGTAAAATGAGAGAGATGTGTGCCAGGTAGCAAAAGCTATATGGTACTATTGGGAAAGTAGAAATTAGGAAGATGAGGAGTGTAGGAAGGATAGAAGGAAGGAGAAGAGAAGGGACTCAGTTAGAAGGAAGAGAGGAGGGAAAAGCCATACGGCAGGGGATTGCCATGGTAGGGCACGAAAGAAAATGGGAAAGGATGAGGGGAGTGCCACAAGGTGAGCAGAGGAGGGGGATGGGATCAGGACATCAGGTAAGAAGGAATGAGTCTGGTGTGGCCAATACATAAATGGGTTAGGGCCATCTCCCAGCACCTGGTAGAATGGGAGGGATTTGCCAAATGGGAAATTGAGGTCTTGACAGTGCAAAGTTTATTAGCAGTAAAGGTAGTCCACAAAGATTGCCTGTGGGTGTAAAGTAATGATCAAAAGGCTGGGAAGTAATCAGAAGGGGGGAGTGAGGAAAGATGAAGAGTGGGAAGGGTAAGAGCATCACATGCCAAGGAACCTATGGTGTCATTTCCTGGAATGCTAACATGGCTAGGCACCCAGTAAAAACTGTTTTGTGATGGACAGAGACAGAACAGCCAGTCTTGGATATCTTGGACAAAAGGACAAGGAGAAGAGAAAGAAGATACGAGAGAGAGAGAGGGACGATCAAGAATCATGGAAAAATAGCGTAAGAAGCAGGGGAGCAGATGCAGCAAGGGGCAAAAAATATTGGAAACATTTCAGTGGTAAGAACACCAGCTTAGAGAGGAAGATACTGGAAACAATCAATTATGGTCGGTATATGCCGGGAGCGCATTGCCTCGCCTACCCTATGGCACCACTCCCAGCAGTCATGCCTTACAAGTCCCTGTGTAGGCTTCCTTCCCATACTGAGTAACTCCCAGGAAGAGGCATCAACTTGCCACAGCCATGAGTTCTGTGGGTGTCCCCTTGGCCTCCCCCATGCTGGGTAATCCCTTTCGGAGACAACCCATTAAACAGGGTCAGCTTCCGGGTAGTGTGTCACATGCCCATACAGCCACAGCTGGCATTGACATACTA
>CM035203.1:1512296-1522296 GCA_020233015.1 Callinectes sapidus | reverse complement strand
TCATATCAGGAGGATAAAAATTACTAAAAGAAAGGTTATTAAAATACAAAAAAAAATAATTTCAAAGAAACTTTATGGTGCCTGTTTAAAAAGTACACTTCCAGAAGGCATACAGCAGTTTACTGCTAAGCCACCCAGAAGGCGTACAGCAGTTTTCGGGTTAATATTATACTGTACCCTATTGCAGGTATAACCATATTTTACTCTGTCATGTATACTGTATTTGCATATTGTACCATATTGTAGCCTATGAGTATGTGTGCAAGACAATATATGTAGGCTGTTTACTGTACAGTACAGGACTGTATTGTACTCAATTTTCAATGTCCAGACTTTTTCACTCTCTGGACATGGCCCAGTCTGTATTAGTCTGAAGAAACGAGGGCTGACTGTACTCTTGCTAAGTGAGTCCATAATGCCATGAACCAGGCCAATCTGCCATATAACTTCCTGGCTTGACCCATTATCATTATGCACTACACTACCAAGGTATGTGAATTTTTCCAAGATCTTGGTGTCCGTGCCACTTGCATGAACAGACTGTATCATTTCATCCAGTAAGCCTCTAAACACCTGAACCTTGGTCTTGGGCCATGAAACCTGAAGTTCCAAGGGCTTTACCTCCTTGTGCAGCACCTCTAGAGCCACTACCAGAACCTTCAGTGACTCAGCAAAAATTACTGTATCATTGTCCCCCAAAAATCTGTAATCTCAGTATTCCTGACAGATGCTCCACAATGACTTTGGTTCACAACTCTGCCAAATAACAAGTTCATGCAGGTGTTGAAAAGTGATGGAGCAAGCATGTATCCCTGCCTCACTCCCATATTGACATGGAAGCTGGACACATCCCCCTCCACACTTCACACCACTCACAGTCCCAAAGTTCAGGCCAGTTCATAGACAATAATCCTTCCAAGAATCCCACAGAGAAGCAGAAGATCCCAGAGTATCTCTTGATACACTGAATCAAACACTTTCTTGAGATCAACATAGGCTGTAACCATCCCTTGACAAAACTCACATCAGCGCTCCATCAATATGTGAAGTGCTAGGATGCGGTCAATTATTAACTTACCGGCCATGAACCCAGACTGTTCAGGTTTGTGTTTCAGCAGATGGCTGCGGATCTGTATCAGCAGCATATGGACAAACAAACACCTTGCCTGGTATGCTGACCAGTGTTATACCACAGTATTTGTTGCAGTCTAGATGGTCCCCTTTCCCCTTTCAGATAGGCACCACCAGCCCCTTTATCCAGTCAGAGGGAATGAAACCTGAATGCCATACAGCATGCAACCCAATGATCATGACTTCACCCTCAGCTTTGAGCAGCTCTGCACTGATGTTATAGATGCCAGCTGCCTTTCCACAACTTAACTTTGCCACACCCTCTGACATCATCAATGGAGGGTGCAGTTTTGTCAACGAGTCAATCAGCATCCAGCATCTGCAACCTTGCAGTTTGAAAGAGTCTGCTTGGAGGATCCTGTAGTATAATTGACTTACCTCAAACTAGTATTTGCTAACTATACCTGTCTGAAGTGGTGAAGCAGCCCGAACGGGGCTGCTTGATGACTTGCTACGTCAGGAGGACTGAAGCAAGTTAATCCCAAGTACGATGGTAATAGCACGCATTCTGCAGTGGAATGGTTGGAAAAGCTGGAACTTGTGTGCAAGCTCAGAGGCGTGAAGGACGTGGCTAGCGTGATTCCACTCCACCTTAATGGTGGCACATTTGCTGTATACTTGCAGTTGGCAGAGGAAGACAAAAAGTGCACTGAGAAAGTAAAGGAAGCCCTGTTGGCCGCATTTGATGTTGATCCCTACGTAGCCTATGAGCAGTTTGTTGCCAGGAAATTACACAATGTGGAGTCTTCAGATGTGTACTTGGTCGAACTGTGGCGGCTGGCATCCCTTTCTGGTGGAATAAGTGAGAAAGCCCTCGCATGTGCATTCGTGGCTGGGTTGCCAGGCGGTGTGCACCAGTTGTTGAGGGCTGGGGTCGAGTATGGAGACGTTAGACTTGGACCAGATTTTGGCATGGACTCGGCCCGTCATCAGGGATGACAGCCCTGATGATGTGGCTTGTCTCGATGCCACAACGTACCGTCTCGTGTGTCTGGGATGAGTCAGCATTGCTACATGAGCAACGGCCCAAACCATCTCGCCAGGGACTGTCTCGCTCATCACCGTAGTGATTCAACAAGTGAAGAAGCAGCAAGGAGTGTTGGAAACCACACCAAGCAGCAAGTGAAGTGCTTTCAGTGTGGAGGTTTAGGGCATATTGCATCAGCACGCCCGGGAAACAAAGGTGGGTGGAGAGGGGGCGTCAGCGCTAGCCTCCTTTCCCGGCAAGCAGTAGGAGAGGTGCTGCCAAGTGTGGTGGTGTGGAGGGCATCCAGTATCATGCTTTAATAGACATTGTGTGTTCACGGAGCATTGCTCACGTCTCGTGTTGCAAGGCATGGAAAAAGGCTGCTGTCAGCATGGTCACCATAAGCAGGGAAGAGTGGCAATGCGAAAGAACTAACCAAACTGAGAGCAGGAGAGAAGACTCTATGATTCAAGGTACCACATTCAGTGGAAATTGATCATGCATTCATGTAGCTTGCATTCACAACTTGTCAGGCCAATGGGCCAGTAATCCTGGGGGAGGGTACCGGATTTGTTAGGCTTAAGAAAATGAAGGATAAGGGCTTCATGCCACTGAGGAGGGATATTTCCAATCAGCCAAATGTGGCTGAAAGGGGAGAGAGTACATAGACAAAGGAAACTATTTTCCAGAGTAGTACCAATGTTAGGAAATGGAAAGTTTCATGATGTATGTTAGCATAGCTGGGTACAATAAAAACATTAAAAAAAAATAATAAAAAAAAAATATTACAGGAGAAAGCCAGCAGTCTCACTGACACAAAAAAAGGAGGGCAAGTAGATATTTTCTAAGACACTTTTCTTTTATACACTTTCCTACACAAATTATTCATTAAGTATTAATGCAAACAAATAAGTTTTGCATAGAACACCAAAATCTCCATATCTTACCTGGTTCTTACGCGGTTGGGCTCCCAGCGAGGGAACCACACATGCCTAGCACACCAGCCCATGGATGATAGGGAGAAGAGTTGATAACAAGTAATGAATGGCCGGAAAGTGTGCTATTAGCCAAAAATAATGTGTAACGTCAGACATAGTCAGCTTGATGTCAGAGAAAGTTCCATCATAAAGTTGGTGAGGGGACTGAGAAAGACCTGATGGGTTTGTAAATACTGATGTGAATGCTGTACCAAATATTCTAGCATTTCTTCAGGGTTAGACGTGCATGCGTCATTACAAGCGAGAGGCCCTATAGATGGACAGCCCACTTCTTTACACCGTATGTAAGAGTGGAATGACTTGGGATTGGTAATGAAATTTGAGAGAGAGACTGATTTTCATAAGCAATTTGTCTTTGAATAGCATAGTTTCTATACTGATAATTAATGTCAAGAAAGACTTGGAGAGCATTGGTGGCTACACCAGAGTTCCTGCCATTTGCTGCTCTCGTCTCTTTGTAGTTTTCCAAGCTAGACTCCTTGACCTAGTCATGTTCTTTGGTGGCTTGTACTCCCAAGGTTTATGGGGAACATTTTGGGAATAATTTGATCAGCATGGTGCGAAAGATTTACCTAAAGAAGAAATTATGGATGAGAGGCGGTTATATGCATCATTGATAGACAGATCTGTAAACTCAAAATCCCAATCAAATAAGGAGAGAAGTTCATTAATTTTTTTAAAGTTTGCTTTTGGCCAGTAGTATGAGGTAAAGCACTCTTGGGCAAAGACATATCTAAACTGGAAGACATAGGGAGAGTGGCTGTGTGATGCCACTCATCTTTTAAACTGCTCTGTTGCTGTTTCCTGGCCTATTTCCTGCTCTCCATTGCAGTAAGCCTGGTCGGTGACCCCCCCCTATTTATAAGTCATAGTCATGGTTCACCATGTAAGTGGTCATGGTCGTGGTAGAGGAGGAAATCAGGTAGGAAACCTCTGACCTGGGGGCAACATGGCTGCCCAGAATGTAATTAACAATAACCAAGCTGGTATGCCCTCTTCCTCCCAGTCTATCCCTGCTGCCCCTAGTAGTAGTGCAGCCCATAACAATAGTAATAGTTCCAATGATCTCTGTGGTACATGCAACGGTGACACAGGTGCAGATGCCATAGGTTGCAACAGATGCACCAACTGGTTTCACCCTTCCACCATGTGTTTAGGCCTACCTGATCACTACCATACAACAGTATGGAGGAACTGGTATTGTATTTGTCTGCACTGAGTGCCGCACCAGTAACAATAATGGCAGTGATGATAGCGGCGGTGATGTGTCTCTGTCAGGCCTTAAGCAACTTTTCCAGACTGGTAAAAAACTCTGTGAGACAGTTCAATCTCTTAGTACCCAGGTAGCTTTCCTGTCCTCTAATTCAAGTGCTACTTCCCAAAATCAGAACCCTTGCCCAACTCCAGGCCTTGATCCAAACTCTTCACCTAACAGTGACCACTTGTGCACTTTGATTAGGGAAGAGACCAGAGAGATGGAGGAAAGACATAAGTGAAGGCACTCTGTAATTGTTAGGGGCATCATGGCCCAGACGGTAGACACCTTCAGACCCATGTTTGACAATGTCTGCACTCACCTCACTGGCTCCCCTGTTTTATTTTGTAATGCAGTGTGCATCAGCAGGGAAAAACACATCTTTCGTGTCAAAATTGAAGATGATAACTCAAAGAAAACCTTACTAGACAATGCCAAGAACCTGAAAAACAGCCCCTTCGCTGATGTATTTATCAATCGTGATCTAACATACAAGCGTACAAGCAGCAAGGTGAGCTTAAAGCAAGGTGAATCCAAAGACTTGCCAATGGAGCAAACCTACCAGCACAACCTTCTAGTGAAATGCGAGTGTCCCCTCCCAACAGTTCTGCCACTGTATATATTGGCGAAGCTAGTGGTAGTGGGACTACTACTGCGCCTGGTTTAAACCATTAAGTCAGCAGTGTTCTAGCACTATAAGAATGTTCCTAAATCTTAACATAGGTTTTTGCCATATAAATAGTATTTTTTATAAAATAAATGTTTTATCAGATTTCCTGAGTAGCAGAGACCTGGTTATTACCAGACACTCCAGACTCGTTTGTTTCTATTTATGGCTATAATATAGCTTGGTCCGACACTCCAGGAAATGTTTGCAAGAATGGTGTTTGTGTGTACATAAAAAAGCATATAAATTTCATATCTATCTCACCTGACTGTAGTAATGTTTGCATTGCTCATCTCATCATCATCTCATCTCTCAATCTCAAACCTTTATGTGGTGGTAATTTATCGCCCCCCTTCCTACACCCACACTGACAATGTCCAGATCGCTCAATTCCTCCTTAACTTTTGCCCTTCGAAAGAAGTGTTAATACTGGGTGATTTCAACCTCCCTGACATATATTGGCACCTTCATGATGCCATGACTAGAAACTATCCACCCATGTACAAACTGTTTACCGAGTGTTTATCACCTTGTCCCTCCACCAATGGATGACTAGCCCAACATTCCTACATTCTGGCAACACTCTGGACTTGGTCCTAACCAGTGGGCATGATAGGGTGGGGGACATGCAAGTTTTGCCTAACTTCCCGAATTGCGGTCACTGTCGCCTGATTTTGCACTATTATTTTGAAAATTGTGTTGAAATCATTCTCCCTTCCCATACAAAATACTCATGGCATAGAGGCATATATAACAGAATAAACTCTTTCCTGTTGGATGTTGACTGGAATTTTGAGTTCCATGACATGCCTCTGGATGATATGCTCCTCAAGCTTAAATCTATTGTGGCTCCCCTTATTACCCAGCATGTCCCAACCTCGCGTGATTGCCCTCGCTAACCCCATCAACGTCCTCCTAACTCCCTTAAGTCTAACAGAAGAAATGCTTGGTTGGCTTATAAACACAGTAGAGCATCCTATGGTAGGCACTCCCAACAGGCAAATACTGCGCTGGAACAATTTAATGAGCTAAATCACATGTTACGTAACTACCATGTAACCCAGCAAATACTCTACGAGACAAGCCTAATCAATAAAATGATAGGATCTCCTAAACTGCTACATCAATATATAAGGAACAAAAACATTGGGTCCCCTGAAGCTGGACAGTGGTGCACTGACTGCTGATTGTAGGCAGATGGCAGACATATTTGCCTCTAACTTCAGTCTGGTGTATGTGCCAAACAGAACGCGAGTGCACCATTCCCTCACCAACTCTCAGATGCAGCAACTATTAACAATGTGTCAGTAAATCTTCATGATGTAAGGATGAGACTTGCCTCACTAGATGTTAACTCAAGCATGGATCCTGATGGTCTCCATCCCTGCCTCCTTTAAGTTGTGCCCTACCTTGGCTATCCCACTTCACTTAATCTTCAAAAAGTCCCTACTTCAGGGCAGATTGCCTGTTGAGTGGAAACAATCTGAAATTGTACCTATATTTAAAAAGGGATCAAGACACATTCCTCCCAATTATAGACCAATCAGCCTCACCTCTGTATGCTGTAAGACTTTAGAAAGAATTATTGTAAAAGACCTATATGGATTCCTTGAATCCAACCACATCTTATCTGCTGAACAGTTTTGGTTCTGCCAGGGCAGAACGGTTGACGATCAGCTCTTGCTGGTATATGACAATGTGACCTCTTGGCTTGACTTAGGATATGTTGTTGATGTTGTTTTGTTTAACTTTAGTGAAGCCTTTGACGTTGTATGTCACACCATCTTCATTTCTTGACTGGATCACAGATTTCCTGACAGGTAAATCTATGTGGGTGTCAGTGTCTGGTGTGGAGTCCCACAAGGCTCTGTATTGGGTCCACTTCTCCTTTTTATCTATGTCAACCACCTACCATCCTACATGAAGTCCAAGTGTAAATTCTTTGCAGATGACCTGAAACTTTATATGAAGCTACGTCACAATCCCGCACACTTTAGCTGCAGATCACAGTTCTCTCCAAAGAGACATCGATAACGTATCTAGGGTTGCTACCTCATGGGGCCTAAAGTTCAACACTAACAAATGTGTAGTGATACAATGCCAATGTTGCTCTACCGACTTGACTGCTGTGGGCACTCTTCAACACTACCATCTAGACAACTCTGACATATCCGTGGCTGACAACCATAGAGACCTGGGAATTCTAGTTGACAATACCCTAAAGTTCCATGCTCATATAGAAACGACTGTCCACAAAGCTGCTGGACTAGCTAATAACCTACTGAAGTCGACTCTTTGCTGATCCAGCGACTTTATGACCTGAGCATTGTAAGACGGGGGCTTGTAGACAACAAGAGCATATACCTTAAAATCAGAAAAAATAAACAGAACCCATATTGGGAATGACATTGTCAACTTGGAGACATTTAATGCTGTCATGGACATACAAACAGACTCCATGTTTGTGAGCTTGACCAGGATTGTCATTTCTAAATAGATTGTATTTAGAAATAGAGACTGTTGCATCAAAAATATCACTGGTAAGCCAAGTTTCTGTAATTCCCAAAATATATACACTGTTGTTAGTTACAAAATTTTTAACAAAGATTATTTTGTTAGACAAGTTATTTACATTACACAACCCCATATTTAGCTGCATAAAGGGACATTTGGAACAGGGACAGAAGAGGCATTAGTAGGATCAGGCTGTGACTGAGATTGGGCAAGAGATGTGGACTGAGATTGAAGCGGAGCAGTTAATTGTCTAGCAGGATCATTTGCACACAGACGTTGTCGTCTCTCATACAAGTCTTTACGTTGTTTAAAGGTTAGGTCCCGGTTAATATATACTCCTTGGTGTTGAGGGCTATTTCTCAGTTCACTTGAGACATTTAGTAACTGTTGGCGCAGACTGTTATCTGTACAGACCTTTCTTTCTGTTGATACAATACAGGTTGGTAAGTGGTGGGCTAGCTTTCAAAAGCAATTTAGAAATGTCCTTAATCATAGTGAGAGCAGCTTCATTAGTGTCAGCAGTGATACCCCAAAAAATCAGGGAATCCCTCCTCTTCCTCCTCTCCTCAAGCCCAACTATCTCTTCACAGATAGTGATGTGAATGTCATCACCAGCCGACCCAGAGACACGAACACTGGGCTGGGAGATACGGGGTGCAGATTGGCAAAACAACTGATCCACCCTATCTGTGAGCTTGGCAACTACCACATATAAGGATTGTGCCATAATGGCAAGCTGGGATATAACAGGGTCATTACACTGACTATCTGGTCTAGTTGAGCAAGCCCTACACTGGGTGTACACAAATTCAATGCCTTCGCCGCCCGCTTCACGGATGGCATCAATCACTGACTATCTGGTCTAGTTGAGCAAGCCCTACACTGGGTGCACACAAATTCAATGCCTTCCCCGCCCGCTTCACGGATGGCATCAATCACCCTATCTGACAACCCCATAAAAAGTGGAGTAGGATGAAACCATATATGACATTTATCACAGCCAATGCTATACTCACCGACATGTTCACAGCTACCACAGGAGGAAGTATCAGTAGGAGTGTTTGTAGCGAGAGGTATGGCAACGAGAGTGGGCAGGGAGGCTTGGGAAGGTTGGGCATGGCGAGCAGGGTTCCCTGCCGGCTGACCGGAAACCAGTTTCCTGTCTTTTGGTGTGGCTTTTAAGTTCCTTGGAGAAGATGTAAGTTTCGTGGTTGGAGGACCAGATACTGCACTTGATTTGGCTTTCATGTTGGGTGATTAATACAGTCCGAAAATGGGCAAACAGGGCACTAAGTAGGAGCCTTGATACGGACGTCAACACACGCAGAGCTCACATCACTCCTTAGAAAAAAAAAAAAAAAAAAAAAAAAAAAACACTATTGAAATCTCCCTTGTCACTCCAACCAGAGCATTTCCAAGGTAGAAATCGTCTTAATATGTCACTAGAATGGTAATAAAACACTTCAAATCCGTTCAACCACAGGCTTTTCAATAGAATAAGAGCTTCTATCCGGCTCACACCTCTCCCTATCAAACACTTAAGTTGGATCAGATGTTAGTATAAGTTGGGTTTAGTTAGAATGCATCAATGGTTATATATGCAAAGAACATGAATATCTGCTTACAAAACAACTTAAAGGACTTTTCTCGAATTCCAGACCTTTTTATCCGACGATAAGGAGTGCTCACTTCGTGTTGTAGGCATCAAGATGCAACCACTGATCGTGACTGATGCATTCCTTTACCTAATATCAGACTACCACCTTTCTCCTTATCTACCACAGAAAAAAGAAACAATGAAACAATTGAAAAATAGATCAAGAAAACCCTTATCAACAATAAGCAATTATCTATAAATAAGTGGCGATAAATTCATTATTAGTCACCACAACATATTATAGTCGTACCATGTGCTACTGACAAGGACCGATTGTAAACATTAATGTTTATCCTGTCTCTTTATTTTCATGCCACAGCTAAATACCTCCAAATGTATGTGTGTACAGATAATTTTCCACTTACAATACCATTACTTTCACCTTTAGCAGTATATATCAGCAGAAACATCAACTTGCAAGAAGTCGGAGCCGATTTCTGATCATGTTTCGCTTAATGAATATACCTCATCCTCAGAAAATATATGCTTATATAAATGATAGATTACCAAAATTTGAAGTACTTACACTAGCTAACAGTCACTAGGTGAAGCGTACAGCCGCACTTTACCAAACAATGGCAGAACAAAGCATCATCACCATCGTGTGTTAAGGTGTCGAGTGCTGAAACGAAGCAATTCCTACGCAGCACCAACAACACCTGCGCAGGCTGCGCTGCCAAACGAAAGGTGTGAATGAGAGTACTGCAAGGGGTATATTTTGTTTCTAGAAAATAGTTATCACAGCTGTATATTCGAGATTCGAGCATCAATTGCAAATTCTACAAAGTTTAAAAGTGAATGATTTCGTAAC
>CM035203.1:1400855-1411882 GCA_020233015.1 Callinectes sapidus | reverse complement strand
GTGGTGAGTGTAGTCTATATATTCTTGGTAGTATATGGCTCGTGAGGATATGATCGCCCTCTACCTACACAGATCGAAGCCTTCGGAGGCAGGGAGGTGGATGCACTTTTCGGGCAGATGAATTCTTTAAGAGTGAAATGGTCGAGAAGTGCAGCCGACACGCGCTTGACTTTTCAACCACGAGTTTTGGGGAGTGACTGGAAGATTTCATTGACATTAGCAAGGGTCTATGGAGGTCAGAAGATAAATGGCTAGAGTTTGTGCTATTCTAATCCCCACACGAGTTTCTGAACCTGTATAAAAAAAAACCAAATAATAACCAGAATAAATATAAAAACGTGTCCCAGTACTAAAAGAGGATTGATAAAAAATATATATATGAATTCTGGGGCTTTTTAAATAACAGATGGAGAAAAAAAAAGCGATTCAGAAAAAAAAGGTACATAAAAACTGAAAGAAGAACAGAAAGCAGTGCGTGTGTGCGTGCGTGCGTGCGTGCGCGCGCGCGTGTGTGTGTGTGTGTGTGTGTGTGTGTCCCTTTCCTCACCACCAAGGCCGGCGGTGGAGTGACGAGTTGAACCACCAAGGGAGTTAAATTAGTCTTGGTATTTAGGACTGTGATAATTTTGTGTTTATAGCGAGTTGTTTGCTTTGTCTGCCTTGTTGACTGCCCGCCACCAGGTGTGTGTGTGTGTGTGTGTGTGTGTGTGTGTGTGTGTGTGTGTGTGTGTGTGTGTGTGTGTGTGAGAAATATAAAGCGGTAAACAAAGGCAGGATGTAACCACGCACAGCTGTTCTGGTCTTAGCAAGGTGAAAGACAAGTAGTTGTATTAGTGAAGGGAAGGAAAGTATAAAATGCAGATATAGACAGAAATCATTGAATATTGGAAGAAGGAATGGATGATAAAAGACACAGACATAACACATACACGCACACACAAAATCGCTCATATATCCCTCCCCTGAACCAAAAAAAAGGACAACATTAACACGAGAACTCAATCTGATGAAGGAGGACAAATACATTGCTAATCTTCCCAGCCTGACTCCTGCCTTGCCCACGATGATGATGAAGGAAGCCAAATACAGCGACAGAGAAGCAACCAGCCTCACCCTTTGCTTGCTGGTGATGTTAATGATGCTAATCCAAAGTTACGAGTTATCTATAGCATCGTTTTGTTTAGTCTTCAATACAGCGTCGTGATGAATATGCTGTGAGGGAAGGCAGGATTTTGAAGAAGTTAGTGATGGTGTGGAGTGATTTTTGGATGTTGTGAAATGTTGACTTGGTTTGATTTGTGTGTGGATGAAATAATGTTCGTTTGAGGTTCGTTGTTTGATATTTTAGTGATGGAATGATTAGACAAACACAGTGGCATGAATTGGGGAAGTTTGTAGTGATGAGTAGACGAATAATAGAGATAAATTTGACGCTTTGAATGAAGAATAATAAAATTAGGAAAAAATAAGTTACTTTAAGGCAACAGAAGACACTGATATCTCCCTGTACAACCCAAAATAAAAAAAATAGATGAAAGAGTACAGCAACTGATAAACTCCTGCACTCAATAGCAGGACAAGACCAATAAGAACGATCCTTACCGTGTTTATCGCTAGCCACACTAACTCCCTCACTAGACATCCCTTTCTCCCCACATAAATTCACAAAGGGACTGAATAAAAGACTTCGGCTGCTGATAAACTCCAGACTCCGATAGGTGGACAAGATATATAAGAATGTGTACCTTGTTTACCCACACCGGGCCACGTGAGGGAAGGGCGAGGCATGCAGGGCGGCAAAAACTACACCCACCAAAGCAGAGTGCAACGGAGGTGATGCAAGTGGAAGATATACAGATTACAGAAAGGTGGAACGAAGTGAGTGGAGTTGAGAGGAGCAAGTGGATGAGATAAACACGCCTCCATCTCTACCTGTCCACCTCCATTGCACGTGTAGAACATTGCAGACACGAGAGAAGTGCGCCGTACATGGAAGGACAAGGACGGTGTGGAAGGCTGGAAGGTTGTGTGGGGGGGGGGGGGGGAAATTTAAAGTTACTGATGGTTTTGAAAGGTGGAAGCATTTACCACGTTCATTTAGCGAGGGATGAAATATGACGCACCCTCCGTGAGCCTCTACATAAGGGACACGGGTGATAGTGGTCTAATTATACAGGTGGGGATGACAAAAACAGGTAAACAGGTGGGGAGGAGACGGTGAAGGTTCAGATGGCTAACTCTATTCATGTAACGAGAGAGAAATGTGAATGAAATATGAACCTCTTTTTTATTTCGTGAGATGGTTTACAAGGGAGAGGGAAGATAATGCGGTAATGTATAGGTAAAGCTAACTCCACGATGAGATATGGGAAGTTAAGCACTTTTAACTATACGGATTTAGAAGGAGATGAAATATGAATGGAAAGATTAAACAGCCTCACGGTTTCTTTATAAGGGAGACGGAAAAGGATTAGAAAAACATGAATAAATAAGCAGATATGATATTTTCAAGGCACAAATTCAACAAAATGAGGCAAAAAAATAAACAAAACAATAACACACTCACTTGATATTTAAAACACAAAAAAATAAACAAAAACACAATACAAAATAAACAAAATAGAAACAAATAACCACCAATTAATAACACATACGGAACTATATACAAAAGAAAGAGAGAAAGAGAGAGAGAGGGAGAGGGAGGGTTAATTACACACCGTACAGGTAAAGGGAGGGGGGTACAGGTAACAACAGGTGAGGGGGGGTGAGTGAGTGAGTAAGTAAGAGATCTAATTCTTCATCAAAGGTTAAGTCTTAGTGATGAATGAGAGAAGTGAGTTAGCGAGACAGTGAAGGTTGTTGCCATACCTGTCCCGGCCATTAATTGCTGTGAAGTCAGGTGAGGGACATTATGTAGCAACTGTGTGGACGTTACTCTGGTGACTTACGCTGTGGTAGTGAAGTGTGGTGTTTGTTTTGAGGTAAAGGGGATAGTAGGTACTTTAAAAGGAGGTTATTAAGGTGAAGTAGCTGTTTGTGGGGACTGTTGTGTTGTATCATGTTTGTTTTAGGGTAAATGCGATTGAAGTTACTATAAAAGGAGGTTATCTGAGGTGAAGTAAGTGTCTTTAGGGGAAATGTATTGTGTTGTGTTGCATGATATTTGTTTTAGGGTTTAGGGTTTCTTTAGGGGAATGTGTTGTGTTGTGTTGTGTTTGTATTAAGGTAAAAAGCGATAGAAATTACTGTAAAAGGAGGTTATTGAAATGGAATGGATATCTTTAGAAAATTAATTGATCTTTATATTGGTTTATCTGTATTTCTAAAAACCTGAACTACTTATGGACTAAAACAAAGCAAAAACAGCATCAAATCACCCCTCAAAAATAAAAGAAAGAAGAAAAAACACATCCCACACACACATTAACTAATATTCAATCAGAAAATCACCTCACATTCTTGTCATCCTATCTCTCAACACTAACACTAACTGTCACATCCACCTTATCATTATCAAAGAATTTACTATAGTATGTACCATTTTCTTGTCCTAAATATTGCGAGGAAGTTTACGTAGGTTGAGGTTATGATTATGTAAATAGAATAAAGACAGTGAATTATGAAGTGGAGCATGAACAAGTAGGATGAATGAAAAAAAGATGAAAAAAGTGGTTTGTAAAAATTAAATAAAGGAAACTAGAATAAAAGGAGAAGGGAACAAAAATAGGATAAAGGAGGAGATGGAATAAGAAGGGGGAATAAAGTAACTATACAAGAACATGAAGGAAAAATAAAGTAGAAGATAATGAAGGATGAACTGTAAATATAAGAGAGAGAAAGAGAGAGAGAGAGAGAGAGAGAGAGAGAGAGAGAGAGAGAGAGAGAGAGAGAGAGAGAGAGAGAGAGAGAGAGAGAGAGAGAACCACAAACTCATGTAACAGTACTTAATTAAATGGTCAAGACTTACGCACACACACGCACACACACACACACACACACACACACACACACACACACACTATGTACCCACCTACACCTTCCCTCACTACCCTGCCAACACTCCTTCCCACGGCCCTTTCTGATTCAAACCCCCCCCTTTCCTTCCCTTCCCCTCCCCCCCTTTCCCTTCCTCCCCTCATCCCCTCCTTACGCCCCCAAAAGTCCCTCATCACGCCCAACTTCATTATAGAGAACGACAATAGAGTGAAAACCCCGTTAATCAGACTTTCCACACCTTCCCTTGCTGCTTAGTACACACACACGCTCTCACAAAAACTTGGACTCCTATTAAGGTATCTATGTCTTATTCCTTTCTTGGGGGGGTGTGGGGGGGGAAGGGGGGGGGATTTGATGCTATATTCGTTGCCTTATCTGTGTGTTTCTATGTGGGGTAAATAGATGTGTGTTCGGTGTCTTCTCGTCTTGCTTTCCTTCCTTACTTTTATTTTACTTTCATTTTTTTTCTCAATGTTGTTTTATTTCGTGTGTTTTTTTCTTTCTTTCGTTCTATAAATGGTATCTTTTTTTTGAGGGAAGGTGTGGTAGTAGTAGTAGTAGTAGTAGTAGTAGTAGTAGTAGTAATAGTAGTAGTAGTAGTAGTAGCAGTAAAGGACTTTCATCCATCTATAACTCATTTGACATTGATTATGGAGTGGCACGCGGCCCAAAAAAGACATAATAGTAGTGGTATTAATAGCACTGACATCAGCAACATTAGTATCAATAGTGGTGCCTCATATGGTACTAATCTTTCCTATGTGTCACTTATATTAGTTGGTAAAGTAGTGTGTTTCTATCTGGTGTAATTAAGGGTCATTATTACGTCACTTTTAGTCCAGATATAACCTCTATTGAATATTGTGTTTATGATAATGATATATGGAAGTTCAAAATAAATAGAAAATAATAGAGTAGAGTGGTGCTTTTCTATCTGGTATAATTAAGGGTCATTATCAAGTCAATTTTAGTCCTGAAATCACCTCTATTGAATATTGTGTTTATAATAATGATATATGGAAGTAGAAAATAAAAAAAATAAAAATAAATAGAATACAAGTCATTATTTTCTCATCATTATTATTTTAGATAGCACGAAGTCATTCCTCACCCAACAAGAGTCACAATTTACCTCTTTCTCTGTAAAAACATGAAAGTTGATAAGGAAAAGTATAGGTTTTAATTAACTTTCAATATTATAAGCACTTTTACCGTTAAGAAGGAGGATAAACACACACACACACACACACATACACACGCACACACACACACACACACACACACACACACACACACACACACACACAATGACGAAACAAAAAGTACAAGACCAAGGACGACAAACAAGCCATAAAAAAGGGTAAAAAAAAGAGAATCACCCTAAAAATATGTCTGAGAGAGAGAGAGAGAGAGAGAGAGAGAGAGAGAGAGAGAGAGAGAGAGAGAGAGAGAGAGAGAGAGAAATGTATACCTAGAAAAATAATAAGAAACAAAAGTTAGAGAAAGAAAAGTAGATGAAAATGAAAAAAGGAAAGAAAACAGCGACGAGAGAGAGAGAGAGAGAGAGAGAGAGAGAGAGAGATGACACAAAGAAAACGAGGATTTCTTAACTTTGTGAGTCGCTTCATCTCTTCTGTCAATTAGTTTCCTTCCAACACAATACACGTCTCATTACCGTGTTTGTTCTGTGTGCGTGTGCGTGTGCGTGTGTGTGTGTGTGCGTGTGTGTGCGTGTGTGTATGTGTGTGTGTGTTACTGTCTTTATGTATAACCTTTTCTCTTCCTTGCTAATTTTTTTTTTGTTTGTTTGTTTTTTGTACATCGTTTCTTTTCTATCTTGTTGGTGTTTTGTCGTCTACTCAATGATGACAACACACACACACACACACACACACACACACACACACACACACACACACACACACACACACACTCACCGTACCTACCACTAACCCTCATTAAAGCAAAAAAAACTACGTTCCTCTCTCTCTCTCTCTCTCTCTCTCTCTCTCTCTCTCTCTCTCTCTCTCTCTCTCTGGAGGAAGCTGGCAGCCCCTCCGTACCCAGCTAACTAACTCCATTTCCCCCCACGCCTCAGTTAATGACGTCACGATGATGTCACTCAGTATTGCATCATTGTATCTCCCTCTGGTTTGTTTATTTCTCTTCCTACCGTCGTGTCAGCTTTATAGGGAGTCCTTTGGGTATCCTTGGGGACTCCTGTGCTTCCTACATCACTTCCTGTACCTTGTTGTGCTGTGTGGAAAGTAGAAGTTTAGTTTTTTTTCTGTTTTTTGTCACTTTTTCATTTTTCTGTGGTTGTTTTTTTGGTTTCATTCATTTTTTTAGGTTTTCTTCTGATTTTGTTTCGATTTTATGGATTTATTAGCAAGATTTAGTGTTTATTTAGGTTAAGTTAAGTTTTAGGTTAAGGTTCTAGGTTAAGTTAGGTTTTAGGTTAAGTTAAGTTAAGTTAAGATAAGGAGTGAATTCTTTTTATTATATAAGCCCAATAAAACTGCAACTCCAACAAAATAGAACACAAACAAAAAACAAAACATTTTCCTCACCAATACCCATCAAAACCTCAACATTTTCACCATCAACCACCGCATCACTAACAACCCCGCTACTCCCACGTCCTCTAAATAACACCCTGTACTTGACCTATGACCTCTCGCTTGTTGACCTGACCTGGGGGGGTGGGGGGGAGTCACGTGACCTTAGTGGGGGTGATACAGGGTCAATAATGGGCCAAGATTTAATTAAGAACTCGCTTCATTCTTGTACCAAAGCTGCCATAAAACTTGAGATTAATTCAGAAGCGAGAATTTATAACCGAATCGTGGTATAGTGCTTGTGTAGAGAGAGAGAGAGGTGGGGGAGAGAGAGGGAGAGGTGGGGGAGAGAGGGAGAGGGAGGGAGGGTGGGGAGAGAGAGAGGGGAGGGATGGAGGAAAGAGAAGGCTGTATGGTATATTATTGGAGAGAGAGAGAGAGAGAGAGAGAGAGAGAGAGAGAGAGAGAGAGAGAGAGAGAGAGAGAGAGAGAGAGAGAGAGAGAGAGAGAGAGATTTGGAAATATATAAAAGTTAAATTATCTCTCTTCACATTTTTTTCCTTCTCATTCCTTCTCTCCACATTCCTCTATTCCTTCTATTTTCTATTTCCCTTTCTCTCTTTCTCTTTTTATCTCCTTACATTTCCTCCATCCTTCTATTTTCTCTCTTCCTCTCCTTTTCTCTCTCTTTCTCTCTTTCTCTCCCTATATTTCTCCCATCTCTCTATCATTCAATTTCTCTCCTACCTCCCCTGTCAAACGCTTTTATCTACCCCTCTCCCTCTCCCTCTCCCTCTCTCTCTCTCTCTCTCTCTCTCTCTCTCTCTCTCTCTCTCGCTGGCTAATCAGGCATGTTATCCACCACAGACGGATCAGCTGTACCGGGTCTTTCCACACCGCAGGTCACTTCGGGTCAGAGCATTACTGTACGAGGCTAAATAGATTCCAAGCGTATCGTAATCCAATAAAGGGGATTCGAACCTTCTCCCGAGTCTTGGGTTTAGCTTGCCTGATGTGATGGTGGGAAAAAGGTGGGTTTTTGAAGGGTTTTTTTATTTTTTATGTTTTAATTTTATTTTTACTTATTTGTTTATTTGTTTTTTTTTTATGTTTTTTTTTTTACTGATTTATTTGTTTATTTTTCTATGTTTTGTGGATCTAAATGGTGTGGAAATGTAAAAGTTTGTTATGTGTTGCTTTTTTGGGGTGTTTTATTGTGGGTTTTAATAGTGTGAAATTATTAAATGCTTTTTGATCCTATTCTATTTATTTATTTATTTACCTAATTTTTAAAGTTTTTTTTTTCATTAGCTATGTTTTTTGTGGCTTATTTATTTATCCATCATTTTCTTACTTTATTTTATTTATCTTATCTTACCTTTTCTGTGATATAAAAAGATTTCTGACTTTTTTTTCTATAGGTAAGTGCATAAATAGCTTTCGTGACTTCAAATGACGTGAAAATATAAAAAAGTTTGTCATTTTACCCCGTTTTGACATGAGAGAGAGAGAGAGAGAGAGAGAGAGAGAGAGAGAGAGAGAGAGAGAGAGAGACTCAAATCAAACCCCCCTTACTAAAAATACCTCACAAACCCCCTCCCCATAAATAACCTATACAACAAACACACGTAGAGACTTGTAACCCTTCCCCCCTTCTTCCCATAGCCCATACAAACTCCCTTTGACCCTGCCGTGACCCTGAACGCCCCAGCTAAGCCCCTGACCTGCATAACAAGGGATAAAACCACGAATAAACAACCGCTTCACGTAAACACCAATAACATAACCCGTTTTTAGTGTACCCCTTCGTTCCCTTTGCTTCCGAGTACTAGATCCAGTTTGTGTTCTCGTTATGGCTACTTAGGTGCATTAAAATCGAGGGTGAGGTGACTGGTAGTGTGTCTGTGGGTGTCTTATAGCTAAATATTGGTGGTGTTGTGTGTTTTTATAGCGGGGGTGAGTATTGGTGATCTCATTGTTCTTAACTCGTGGAGAGAGGAAGGAAGGGAGGGAGGGAAAGAGAGGGAAAGAGAGAGTATGGGTTAAAAATAGAGAAAGGGAGGTAGAGAAGGGGGATATAACAGGAGTAGGAGGGAAAATGAATGAGGTTAAGAGAGTAACGAAAAAAGATGACATGGTTTAAGGGGTGATGGGAGAGAGAGAGAAAAAGAAAGATAAAAATAGAGAGAATAAGAGGAAAAATGAATGAGGTTAAGAGAATGACGAAAAAAGATGACATTGAATATATATAGAGAAAGTAAGAGTTAAAAATAAAGAAAGAGAAGTATGGAGGAATATATGATAGGAAAAATAGAAAAAATTAATGAAGAGAATTGTCTTTATATATATGTAGAGAGAAAAGGTTGAAAATGGTACAGGAAGAAATATAATGGAAGGAATCGGAAGAAAGGAGGAATGAGGAAAGATATGATAGGAAAGAAAGAAAGATGAATGAGGTAGAAAGAATGGCGAAAAGAAGAGATAAGAGGAAACAAAAGAGAAAAAAAGTAATGAATTATAGAAAAAAATGTTTAATGTTAATATTTTTGTTTTATTCTTCCTTCCTTTATATTTTCTATCCGTTTCTACACTTTTTCTCTCTTCCTCCTTTTCCTTTCTCCTCTTCCTCCTCCTCCTCTACTATCACTACACCTACATTCCTCTTCCTCCAACATAGATATACCTACCCTTCTTCCTCCTCCTCCTTCTTTTCATCTTTCCTCTTCCTCTTTCTTGTCCTCTTCCTCCTTCTTTTCCTCTTCCCTCCTCCTCTTCCTCCTCTATCACTTCGCCTTACCCTCTTCTAATATCATATACTGACCCTCCTCCCTTCCTCCTCCTCCTCCTCCTCCTCCTCCACCTCCTCCTCGTCACATATTCCCGCATTAATACAGCCTTCACTTCTTCTTTTCGCTCAGTCACCTCAAGAAACAGACAGAATCATAAGGCAAACATTCAGAGTGTTTTGGTGGACTCCGTTTTTTGTTGGTCTCTGCGATCAGGGGGAGACTTAAGTGTTCTCTCTCCCAGACACACCCCCCCCCTTCTCCCTCTCCTCCCAGATTTGCTCTTCCTCCCCCTCCTCTTCCTCTTCTGTTCCTTGCTTCTCCCAGCTTCCCTTCTCTTCTCGGTCGCTGTGCTGTTTTTACTCTTTTTTGTATTAATTTTGGTGTTTGTTTTGGTGTCTTCTGCTTCTTTCTCTCTTTTTTTTCTCGTTTTCTTTCAGTTTTCTTCCTTCCTTCTTTGGTTTATGTCTTTTTTTCTTAATTTTTTGGTTCTTTTGCTATTTTGTATTGATTATATCTGTTTTTCTCTCTTCTTTGTATTCCTTCCGTTTCTACCTTTTTTTCTTATTAGTTTTGTTTTTTCTCTCTTTTTATCATTTTCTTCTTTCTATTCTTTCTTTTTCTGTTCAGTTTTCGTATTATGTTCTATTTTTCTCTTTTATTTCTCTGTGAAACTCATACTTCTTATTGTCTTTTGTTGTTATTCCTCGTTTTTTATTTATTTTAGTCATTTTCTCTGTTTCAATTCCTCCTCCTTGTCTTCCTCCTCCTCCTCCTTCTCCTCCTCCTCTTCCTCTTCTCGTTGTCTCTTCCCTTTCTTTCCTTCCTCCTCATCGCGCCTGTCTTGTTTGTCTTCCTCTACCTTCGTTTATTTTGTTTTGTTTCAGCTTTCTATTGCCACTTTTGTTTCTGCTCATTTGTATTAATTTTTAGTCTTTTATCTCCTCTCTCTTTCTCTTTCTCCTGTCTTGACTCTCTCTTTCTCTTTCTTTCTTTCTTTCTTTCTCTTGTTTCTTCCGTTATGTCTCTATTTTTGTAAGTTTCTTTGCTTTGCTTTCTATCTATTCGTTTTTGTTTTGTCTTCCTCTTTTCTTTACTTTCTTCTCTCTTTTTTTCACTTGTTTTTTCGTTATTTTCATGTGATTTTCTTGTTTATATGTTTATTTTGATTTTATTTCACTTTTTCTTATTTTCCTTGTGAATTATTAAGTTAAATCTAAAATATTCACCAAATTATCAATGTTTTTACTTGTTTATCATTTCTCTGTGCTATGTTTAGGTTCATTATATTACGTTCTCCCTTTTAAATTCACTATATCACCTTCGTAGTGTTTCTATCTATATTTTTTCACTACATTACGTTCACTATAGAAGGTTCACTACATTTCGTTCACTCGGGAGATGCCATTTCTTAATATTTCACTTTGATTTTCCTTTCATCTTTTTTTTTTCAGAATAGATGAATTAATTGCGAGGGATGATTAGTGAAAGTTTGCAAGTGTTTATTCACATGTTGCTTTATCTTTTATTGATGTTTGTTCCGTCAAGACACTTCAATGTTTCTTTATTTTCTTTTTTTTCTTTTATTTTCTCTATTTTTTTCCCTTTTCTTTTATTTCCTCAATGCCTTCTTGACCTTAATTCCTCTCGCTCTCAGTTCATAAGATCTTTAAATGTTCTTTTTTTA
>CM035203.1:1326666-1353321 GCA_020233015.1 Callinectes sapidus | reverse complement strand
ATATATCTATATATATATATATATATATATATATATATATATATATATATATATATATATATATATATATATATATATATATATTAGCAAAGTAAGTAGTGTTGTCGGAATAATGTGTTCTGTTGATGTACAGTCAGCTTCCCATTTGCTTCATACATTGTGACAGGTAGGTCAGAAGTTCTCTCCTTTGTTTAAAAAAGAAAGAAAGAACTTTCATCCTCATGTTTCTCCAAAAACTGCATGTGTAATTTTATTTTTCTTCAACACTTCTCTTCCCTGCATGATTTTTCTTCTTTGCCTTCAGCTTTCACTTGGCACACTGATCCTCATTCTAGTTTATAGTGAATTTGATCCATCTAAATATCATTCGCTAAAGCTCCTGCAATGCTCAACTAAAACATGGTTTTACTTTTGATTGATTTTTTTAATTTATAGCATGCCTCAGAAGTTTAATTGGCAACGGTAGTTATAAGTATGAGTCACATTAGCGAGGTTTCTTTTAACTAACCTCCTATCTCTTTCTCCTGTTAAGGCACTGGCCAATTCCTTGGAAGGGGGTGGCAAACAGGTACCAGCTAATAGGCGGCACTCAGTCACTGGCTGCATCACAGGCGGGAGACCACTGGGACCGTGTGTTAGGAGACATTCAGTGTCTGGCTGCAGGCTGCTGCTTTACCACCCAAAAGTCTCCGTGCTTGAAGAGATTCCTTTTGCAAAGAAATTTCCAACACTCTCTAAGTTCATACCACATGGTGCGAGTCACTGAATTAGTGTAATGATAGGGCAAGTGAATATCCCTGCCTGCTCAGTATTTGGTTCAGCATATTGGATGTATCCTAGATTTTATTCGCGTATTTGTTTTACTGGTAGAGGTAGTGGAAAGTATATCTTGTATGAAACAAAATAGAACATACATTTTTCTCATATGAATTTTCTACTACAAAGTGGAATAGAGAACTATCTACTCATCTGCCTTTAATCTTATACAGTAAAGGCATTTAAATCTTCTTCAACTGTAACATTGTACAGTAGTTGCAGCCATCACAGTACTGCTTGCCATAAACTTTTTGTTTTGTATTTTATTCTAATAGAAATTTGCCTTTATTATCATTGTAGTAATTGTAATGATTATCTTTCTACATATCCTTGCAAAGAAGATTCGTCATGATAATGGTAGTAATAATAATCACAGGTCTATATACTCTACTAGGCCAACATTCTTTACAAAGGAGGGATCACTGAGGCAAAGCATCCACATGCATTCATTCACATTCACACCCATAAACATTCCATAAGAAATATTACAAAATCAAACATCTACTTCTGTGTTCATTCATTACTTTTGAAGTTGTTTGCCACTTTTGTGGTATAATGTGGACCAGTGGACCATTTCTGGTCAAGATGCACACATGCATCTGCTAAGAGGAAAGATTGCTGGCTTTCATTCTCAGGTCACACGTAACAAGAAGGCTATAATATTATGGATGTGGTCAGTACCTTATCTTTGCAAAGTGAACAGAGATTGTATTGTAGTACATATTGTAAAGGAGACAAGTATAAATGGCTTATGCTTGGTTCGGAATTGAACCCTGAATATCAAAGGACGCTACCTCTGCACTAACAGGAGAGTTGTATATTTGTTACAGTAAGCAAAGTTGTGTCTATGCAAAGTGACTGTATTGCTTCATAATTATGGTCTGACCATTTTATCCTGAGTGTTTGCTCACTGTTCTGTCTCAGAATTTCTCAGCCTGTGACACTGCCATACTCTTGGCCAGGTACTTATTAATTCAAATTTAAATTGAGTTATAGCTTATAAACAATATAATGCTCTAAAAAATCAAGTTAATAATGATAAAAGTGTAATCTTTTAGTGATGCATAATTGCATTGTTGTCTGTAAACATCACAATATTTAACAACATTTCCTCCACGTGTTGTCACATCTCAGTGAGTGACCGAGTCAGGACATATTGTCAGTGATTGTGTCAATCCATCGGTCACTCCCTTTTAAGTCTTATACCACCAGTCATGATAGAAACGTCTCCCACTCACTCTTGTCTCCTTCACAGCTAAGAAAATCATTCATTTTTTCATTAAATAAGTATTTCTTTGAAAGAAAGGCTAAGAGAGAGCCCTGGCTGACAAGGAGTAGGGAAAGTTTTTCTCATATTTGACAATAACAACCTTTAATGAAAATAAATTTGCATGAGATTTAGATTCTATATGTAGAGGGAAAGAGATGGAGGGAGGAAAGATGAGAGAATGGTGGTGTGTAGGGAGTAAGGTTATGACTAACTTTGGGGTTTAATCCAATAGTTTGTCCAATAGACAGTTTGGCAGCACTGCATGCTGGAAAGGATAACTAACATCCCAATGCTCAGGATAAACTGGTCAGACCATAAGTAGTGCAGAAGGCATTGTAGGAGAAGACTGTGTGATGCAGAATTCACAAATGTATTATATAGTTTGATTGATGATGTAAAGAAGTGAAAGTTTTTGAGCCCGAAGTGCCTGTAGGGTTTTGTTCCTGTAAGCTTCTCTCTTGGAGACTTGGATTATATATTGGCCCTTATTGGTATGGTTACACATGCATAGTTTTTGAGTGGCACCTCTATAGGCACATGCAGACCTAGCGCTCCCTGATGTTCTTACGATCAAAGACAGACTTGATAGCAACACGGGGTTGATCTTCGGCCACTTGACAATTCCAGAAATATGACCAGCTTCCAGTGGGACTTGAACATGGAACGCGTATTTCACCATCACCATGCACTGACCGCTCGGCCACTGTGATTGAATGGATACACAAGATACCTAAGTGGAATAGCATGGGAAGAGGGGAGAATACCAGGAGACTGAACAAAGGCCATCATAATCCCAGTCTACAAGGGGAAGGGTAGTAAAAGTCTTTAAGAATTGTAGAGATATAAGTGTCGTGAATATACTCTAGTCTCTACAGGCTACGCTGATCTAAAAACCAAGCCTTTGTATCCTTTCTGCATTTCAGTGGTGCAACTGTGGTGATTTCGTAAGATTCTTGCCACTTCTCCAAATCTTTATCTTAGAAATATTTTAATCATCTTTTTAGCTAGCTTTGTCTTGAGCTGATTTTCTAAAGATTAGTAGTAAAACAATAAGGAGAGTCAACTCTTAACCCTTTCAAAAATTATAGGAAGAAATTGATGTGAGGCATTCTGTAGAACAGCTGCTGAAAACAGCATGTCAACAATTATGTTCATGTGTTTATATAATAATACATGTTTATTTACAACTATGTGCACAGTTTTTCGGAAGAGTTAACACTTCAGTGGTTTTATTGTTTTCCTACTGCTATGCTTTTTAACATTGGCTCAGGATAGTGCTAAATGATCAAGTGACTGAAAATTTCAATTTAAAAATTTAAGGGATAGCAAGAACTAAAGGAAAACATTACTCATTTGTCTTGCTGAAAAGTGAGGAGGAGGCTGGGGATGTGGTTTCTAGGTCAGCTTAGCCTGCAGTGACTAGAGTTGGAAAGGTCAGTGAAAAAAAGAAAAAAAAAAAAAAAAAACAATGGATATGGTATATATCACATGAAAGGAATTGGCAGAGAGCAGAAAATGTAGGATATGTGGATCATATAATATCTTTTAGGATGGCAGTTGAAGAAATGCAAACCAAAGAGTTGTACTGCACTCCTTCATTTTGAGAAAATATATGATAGAATTAAAATGGTACCAAGATAAGATAAAATCATGGCATATGATATAAGCAGGAGATTGTTGAGTGAGATTTGAGTTTGAAACAAGACAAAAGAGTGGAATCCAATCCGTTAAAATCAGATACTCGAGAAAGCACTTCAGTGTGTTGGAGATAGATGGTGAAGGCAAGGAAAGCATTCATAGGTCCACAATCTTTTATTCTTATATCAGAAATCCTTATAGTATTGTGATAAGACACTTCAGATTTTAGAATTTTCTGTAATCAGAATGGTAGGTGTAGCAAAGTTGAGCACAATAGCAAAGTTGAGCACAATACAGACTTTTACTGAGTGATATTACATCAATATGGACTCTTACTGTTTGACTACAAGACAGTGCATAGTAATATTCATTGTTTTCTTGCACTTGAAGAGGAGGGAAGGGGAAATTACTGTGGCCTAATACATGTCTTTGCAGCTTCTTTTCTTTTTTCCCTTTTGAGCTTCATTGACATCGACATTGAGTTTAGTTGTTATGCTGCAGCATCTTCTATAAGGTCAACAACATATCCAATGAAGTAAAGAGTGGTGGCAGCAGCCAATCAAATGGAAACAGTAGAAATACCTTCCATACATAATTGATTATTTTTATTGTATTATTGCTAAAGTTCATCACTGATTTGATATACTATATAAATTCACACTGTGAGCATGAGTTTTCTCAAGACTAAACCATTTTACATACCGAATGTACATACTACATACTTAGTCATTCTCCCAAGGATATTGTAAACTATTTTTTTCTTATACATGCTAATGTACTGTAGAATCTTGATAAGTCATTATCTTCCATAGCTTGCCTTTCATGAACTTGGTAAAATAACTTGATATAGATTGATCTGCCTCATTGCAAGTATGAGAATGTAGTATAGATGCTTAGTATTTAATTATTATCATTATTATTATTATTATTATTATTATTATTATTATTATTATTATTATTATTATTATTTTTATCATTGTTGTTGTTGTCATTATTATTATTATTATTATTATTATTATTATTATTATTATTATTATTATTATTGTTGTTATTTTCATCATCATTATTGTTGTTATTATTATTATTATTATTATTATTATTATTATTATTATTATTATTATTACAGTAAGTCCTCCTTATATGGTACTTCATTATCTGGTAAATTCACTGTTATGGTGTTTGGTAATTACTACCCTCGATTCTATTTATGGTAAGAAAAATTCGCAGATACAGTGTTGCAGAAAATGTCTCCCAGTGAGACTTTTATAGGAGGAATTATTCTGCATGCATGAGCAATAAAATTGTTGTTCAAACACTGCAGTTATGAATATAATTGTTCTTCTTACTCTTCCATCACATGCTTCCATATATTTCTCTTGTAAAAACAAGAAATATGAGTAATTATGAAATCATCTTCCACATCCTATTATACTATTTCTAACTCACTAATCTGGCTTGTTCACTGAATTTATTTTTCAGAACACTTCATAGACATCAGAGCAACAACATTTGTCATTATAAACCCATATACAAACTGTTTGGGAGTTGAAGCAGCAGATTAGTGAGTAGGAAATAGCATTATAACCTGTGGAACATGTGTTTTCATAATTACTCATATTTCTCATTTTTACAAAGGAAATATGTGAAAGCATATGATGGAATAGGAAGAACAACAATTATATTTGGATCGTACCATAACTCTACCACTCTGCACGGCCACCACAATAATCAATCTCTTCCCATGTTTCCCTATTGAACACAAGTGAAATCCTTACAGCATGTTTTATTATTATCACAATGCACAGTGATGCATCCATAATGGCCCCAGAACGCAGCACTTTACGTTTTTTTATATGACTGTTTTCATGTACTTTAATGTTTGTAGGACTGACTTTTGATGTGTTGGAATACATTCCCTATTATCATTTGTTATAATGGGTTTAGCATATGGTAATTTCGATTTGTGGTAAGGTTTTCAGAAATGCATATGTACAGCATAAAGAGGACTTACGGTATCATTATTATTATTATTATTATTATTATTATTATTATTATTATTATTATTATTATTATCTTATTTTTATCATATTCAACATTTTCAGTTATATATATTCAAATATACTTATGAATCTTATATTAAAGATATGGCTATTAACGTTTAATTTCTTAATAGAAGGTTTACATTTTCAGATTGGTTAGATAAGAACATACTTATCACAATTATCACCCAAAATGCACAGCTATTCCTAATTTCATGTATGTTTTTGGGTTTGCATTGATTTACGTTCTCAAAGGACATAATGCATGCCAGGATATTTTTTTCTTTGCATTTTTGGCATGAAAACAAGATTTAAACCCCATATATAGGGTCACAGATATCCACAAGTGAGTTTCAATTTTGAAAATTGCGGAAAAATGCAATTTCCTACTATCAGTCATCTGTACACCATCGTAACCATCACCAGCATGATCCTTATCATCTTCACCATCATTATCACCATCACCATCTCCAATATTGAACATGGGGAGAGTTATTTCCCATGAAATTGGCACTCACATTCTCCCAGAATGAGAAAATTCAGTGTTACTTTCATTCTCTTGCTTATGAGGCCTAGAAATCTCATCATCATCTGAATATGATGATAATAGTGACACATCACAATCCACAAACCATCCATTATCCTCTCCACTCAATAATATCGACACTATTGTCTAGTGTGCGATCAGTTTCACTCCTCAAACCTGGAGTGATGCACATTTGACATGTTGACTTGTCACAGGTCACTCACTTTCACTGGGTCAGTCTGGTGATGCTTAGGAGGTGCTAAAATGATGCACAAAAGTCAGGCTATACATAGACATGCTTTGAATTACATGCTGACCACTCTATATGAGAGCAATTGAACCATGAATAGCCTGTTAGCAAAATTTCTAGCATAAATATATGCCACTGACATTGTACAGGTTAGAGTATCTTCTTTAACAAAGTTTTGATGTTTGGTGGTCAAGTGTATAATCTAGTGTCTACAACTTTTTTCTAATGTTAGTGATCAGGAATCATGTGCAGCATAATCAAAGATTCTATGCACTAAACTTTCAAATGTGGATGAAATTCAGAATTTAAATTCTAGAATTTGAAATGATTTTCCAACTCTAGATAACAAATCACCTGCTCAATCGCCTCATCCTTTCACTTGGTACATCCCATACCGAGCTCATCTGCTGTCATTCTGAGGTTCATGGGAGTATGAGTATTGTTGTGTAGGTTACACACACACACACACACACATCTTTAATTATCTAAATCTAGAATGTATCATGCATCTATCAGTGAAGTGAGTGCCTGTCTGTCATCCACAGGAAAAGGAAAAAATATCCGCGAGTGAGCCATCGTTAGACAACCCTAAGCCACTTGCACAGCAGAACAAGAAGGCATCACCACCATTAGAGGAGAGCACGTCCTCAGACTCTTCAGATGGTCGTAAGAAGAGTACCAAGGGCATGTTCAACAACAGGAGTTTCCTTGGGAGTTTGAAGTTGAAAAGCAAGAAACATAAAGATGTGGGTAAAGACTCTGTAAAAAAAAATGCAGGTTAAGATATTAGAAAAGTGTGACTATAGACATCATGTATTGTGATAGTTCCAATAATATTGGTAATGGGAATTACTTCCATTGTCATATTATATGCACAAGTTTATTTATTCATTTTTTCTTTATTTGAGAATATTTCAAACCTAGTAACAATCCACAATGAGAAATATCAATTGTGTGGATTCTGCAGCTTGCAGTCCTCAAGACTGAGGTCTGATTAAATGGCTAAAGGTTAAGATGGCAAAGTGACAGGAGGTCCTCCAATTACCTATCATTCTTGTCAACTCTCTGTCACCTATTTCCACACTAATGGTATTATGTGCATCTCCCTAACCCACTCATCAGGGATATTGATGTGAGGTGTGTCATGAAATAAGAGGCACATTTAAGTACATACTTATAATTGTTATTGTTGTTGATGTTGTACCACCCAGGATTCCCTGAACGGAAACTGGTGTTGATGTGCCCATGTTTTGAAGAGGATGAGCATATGTATCTTAGCTGCAACAGATGCTTTCACATGGTTAGTTTTTTACTAACTTTGTGGGTCTAACATGTCCTTCAAGGGACCTGTGTAGGTAGGTTTGTTGTTCAAATGGAATGACATGTGATCAAGACAGAGTTAAAAGAGTTTACTGGATGCTATTATTGCAACTGTAAACATTTATACCAGGGATTGTATTTTTTTTAATCTTTGCTGTTGGTTAGGAAAGTGTGTAGACACAAAGACATTGCCACCATCACAGTATTGCTGAAAAAAGATTGGCAGATGTGTTTTCAAATCTTGGATGGACAGCTTCCACTCTGGTGGCAAAAAGCAATAAGTTATGTTGGTCAACAAGTGTTTGATGAAATGTTATTTAACAAATTATTTACCATACCTTACATACCTATATATCATTCATGTGCTTATGTTTAGGTATGTTACTTTCACTGGGGCATAGCATTTATTTTTTAATCTAAAAAACATTTAAAAATCTTCAGGCTGGAAACTGAAGTGTTTGATTTTCCTTTTATTAAGTTACATCTTCTTTATATGGTAGACTTTTAGATCAAGATGTGCCTAATATTTTGTCATATTGACATTCTCTCTCTCTCTCTCTCTCTCTCTCTCTCTCTCTCTCTCTCTCTCTCTCTCTCTCTCTCTCTCTCTCTCTCTCTCTCTCAGTTATGAGTAAATTAACACCCCCCACACACACAGAAAGAGAGAGAGAGAAAAATTGGAGGAGGAAGTGTGAGGAAAACAGGTGTTGGGAGTTGAGTTTATTTCCCAACCAGTTTTCCTGTAGATTCTTCTCTGTTCTGCTTAAGAAGGTATGGTGAAACTGGTCAGGAAATAATCAACTCCTACACCTGTTTTCCTTACACTTTTTCCACCAAAAACTGATCCAGAAATAACAAGTATTGTATAATAACACATTAAGTAAATGAAAGAGATGAGGCATGCCGGACAAATGTTGCAGCACTTATTGTGCCAACCAGAGGCAGCATATCTGAGACTTGCTTATATTTTGAATTTATGCTTGAAACTTAAAGCAAAACAATCAACTGAGCAACAGCTCATATTTCAATAAACTCATACATTTTAAGACTTGTAAGTCAAGGTACAACATGCATGTGTGTGTGTGTGTGTGTGTGTGTGTACCTGTATATACAGTAAAATCCCTCTTATCCGGCATCAACGGGACCGCTGACATGCCGGATACCAGAAGTTGCCGGGTACTTGAATAGAAGTGAAATTATGTCCAATCACCACCCTACACTCACGCATCTTATAACAAAGATCAGCTGATCACCGTGCCGCGCGTCGCCACCCGCGCTGCCACCTCACACTCACCAACACACAATACTACTGTACTAACATTCTCTTTAATACTTTCCTTTTACAAATAAGTTGATGGGTTAAAAAAATCAAGTATACACTTATTTGCTTTATTCAATATTAGCCCCACGTCTTTTCCCTAACAAACTACTTTAAAATAGTCTCTAATGTCTCCTTGTTTGCAGCTCCTTCTTCTTTGCAGCAAAAACTCAGTCTCAATGCAGTGAAGGGTCATAACATCTTGGGTTGACATGTATGTGCACTGCTCAGCAAACCTGACAAAGCCAGCTGTGTTCCCAAGTTACTTTAGGCTCATTATCATCATCATTATCATCACTAATTTTCTCTAAATGATCTACTACAGCATTGATAAGTTCCTCGTCTGTGAGAGTGAATGTTAACGCCTGATTTTCGTCCACGTCCACCCATTCCTGTAACACTTCATCTGTCACTTTAAGTTGCACATTTCTCCCCATTTCCCTCAGCTCGCTCACCACCGAACTTTTCATGCCACTTCCAAATCCTTCAAACTCCTCATCATTCTCATCATCAAAGGGTACAATTTGCGCCAACATCGCATCAATGTTTGCCTTTTAACGTCTAGCCAAGCAAGTGAAGCCATGAATATCGCATCCTTAACATTAAACTGTTTTTGGAACTCGGGGATTGTGCCATCCTCATAATTAACAAGTTTGCGAAGGAAACTCTTACGATAGTTTATCTAAAAATTTTGAATGACTCCCTGATCCATGGGATGAATAACACTTGTGACATTAGGGGGCAAATATACAGCAAAAATATTTCCCACAACAAGTTCCTCTGCTGGTGGATGAGCTCTACAATTATCTAATAACAAAACCACCTTACTGTCCTCTGGGAGACCATTTTTGTTCAGATTTTCCTTGACAGATGACACAAAGCAATGCTTGAACCAGTCAAGGAAAATTTCAGCTGTCATCCAAGCACTTCATTGGTTATGATAATTGACAGGCAGGTAATTCACGTTCTTAAAACAGCGCGGCTCCTTGTGCTTGCCAACCACACACAACTTGACTTTGTGCATACCGTTAAGCTTTGTGGATCCGGGCCCTGCATGTTAGTGCAGCACAGAACTGTCAGCCTGTCCTTGCTTTGTTTGAACCCCTTCATGTCTCCCTCTGACTCGCCTGCAAGTGTGGTTCTTGGCAGACAGCAATAGAAAAGGCCAGTCTCGTCGGCGTTGTAAATCTGCTCAGATGTCAGGTTGTGCTCAACTATCTTTGCAAACCTATAAGAAATAAAAACAACGAGGATTAGATAAAGAAATTAGATTGGCTTTCTCTCCCTCCCTCCCCCTCTCTCTCTTTATTCTTACCTGTCGACAAACTCTTCAGCCGAGGGTAAGTTGGCAGATTTTCATTCTCCCAAGATGTCCAGCTTCCTTATGCCGTGACGAACCTTGAACCTGTGGAGCCAGCCATCAGAGAACTGACATGCCCCTTCCTCGCCCAACATCTTAGCTAAATCAAGCCCTTTCTTGTGTAGCATTGGGCCTGTAATTGTGACTCCTGATCTTTTCAAGCTGATCCACTTGTATAACACTTTGTCCATCATTTCACCACGATGATACTGCAGTGTGTGACAATTTTCCGCTGCCTTTGGGGTGTCGGTGGCTTTCATGTAATCCCGCAACTTTTTTGTTTGGGATTTAATGTCATAAATAGTTGATGAACCCACACCATATTCCACCATTAGTTGCTGTCTGCTTTCACCTCTCTCTAATCGTCAACAAATGTCTACCTTCTGCTTATGTGTAAGCACAACACACTTCCTCTTTTCTACAACTTTAGATATGATGAAGGGGTCAGGCGATAAACAGTGCACACGCAGGATCGAGTCACTGAGTAAACACAGTGCAGTGGGCCGCGGGTGGCGCAAAGCAGTGTGCTCTGGTGGCAAGGGGAAAAAGTATGCCTCGTGCAGGAATTTTAATCAATTTTATGAGCACACATATTGATTTTTTATTGATTTAAAGGCTCGGGGAAAAATGTGCCGGATAAGAGGGATTTTACTGTATATATATAATATATATATATATATATATGAACCTTAAGTTACAAGTATCTTGACTATCAAGCAATTCAATATGAGAGCTGTCCTTAAGTCAAATTACATATTTGCTTTGCCTTGTGAGGAAAAACTCAAGTTCTGAAAAATAATCTTCACCACTATTTGGCGTAGTGATGATGCCCAGCGTCTGATGCATTCAGTTTTTGTTTTTGTTTTTTCCCTTTCTTTTTGGGGCCCATGAAAGCAATTCTTGTGTTGTACTAGCATTTTGTTATTCTTATATAGTTAAATAGCTAAATTTCTTTAGGCTGACTATTGGTTCTATGCAGGTGGCAGTATGTAATAATATGTTTAAATCAGATCTGAAGGATTCTGAAAAAGAAAATGAAACAAACCTCTTTGAACAACTATTTTGCTATTTTGCAAAATACCCTCCAGACAAAAATACAAAGAAAGTAAAGTTAATCGAAAGTGAAGTAATAAAATGTTATTAAGTTCAGCATTAAAGTGTAGCATTAACAGTGTGACAAGTTCAGAAATTAAGTGAAAGTTTATGGTGAACAAAAGTTACTGGAAAGGCTAAGCTAAATTTTCCCATCCCCTGCCCTACCTTCTCCACCCACATTTATCCCTGCCAGGGGAAATAATGTTGTAAACAAGCCTCTGTTCTTTTTCCTCCTCTTTCCTACTTAAAACTTCATTTCTTCTATGAATAATGTCTACAGTGACTAATAGAGCAGCCAGTCTCCTTTGGAGAGCTATTTTTGTATGCTCAACTAATCAATGGTCCTGGGTGAAGGGTGGGGACGGAGCTACATGTGTGTGTGGATATGTCCCATGGAACACACTCCTGATCTCCAAGATATAATAATGTACTTTATACAAGCAGTTTATTTTTTAGATTCTCTTTTGTTATGTTACATTATGTTTTATACAATATGTATTTGTTATTTGAAAATACCTTTTTCTTGCATAGAAACACTTGAAAAAATTGGGGCATTTTGGGGGGAGGCTGGAGAGGATTAATGGCATTTCAATTAATTCCAATGGGTAAAATTCATTTGAGTTACAAGCAGATTGAGATATGTGCTCTGTCACAGAACAAATTAAACTTGTAATTTTGAGGTACCAATATATATATATATATATATATATATATATATATATATATATATATATATATATATATATATATATATATATATATATATTATATGTATCATATGTGTGTGTACTTGTGTTGGTATTTACTGAAGACTGTTTTGGAAAGGAATATAGATTTTGGCATTTCTATTAACTAAAATCTGCTATAATAGTGTGCCAACAATACATACATATATATATTATGTAGTCTGCATATCAGATGATATTTTGTAAGATACCTTACATACCTCATTCTTAAAAATGAATTGACCAAAACAAGTATAGTACCCTGAACACTGTAAAGAATTTGGAGCTTTGATCATTATCACATTCTTTAAGGTGGTTTCCATCAGTCAACCATCATCATCAAGTGAAATCTTGCCAAGCTGTGCAGTTATGTGAAAAATCTGTCAAGTTTGTGTAAGTTTTCTTAGTGGCACTCCCTCTAAGTGATCAATATTTTACACCCAGACATTCTCAGCCATTACATCCACTTGGCAAACCAATGCATTTTGATTGTCCTTTTCAACTTCATGATGGTATTAATCTTAAATTCTCACCACCTCACTTGCCATGCCTGCTCTACCTCCATCTCATTAGTATAAGCATTGAACAGCCCTTGTTTCACTGAAAGTATAATAATTAGTACTGGCAACAGTTCATGAAAAGTAAATACAATATATTTTTGCTGTCATATCAACAAATTGATTTTTATACGATACCATCTAATATATTATCCCAGTGATTTTCTCATATTTTCTTATGAAATACCAAATAAATTTGCCTCCACATCATGTTATTTTCCACAATCAATGTATGTAATTGATGAGCATCTTCCAAAATAGAAGTAATTTCCAGATTTTGCTTTCACATTTTGGTATATAATTATACAAGGTATGCATAACAAGTTGGAAAGAAAAGAAAAATAAATAATTTACACATGCCCCTCTTTATGCATAAACTTTATATTGCTCACCAATGAGTATTTACAATACTGAAAATTGTTCATTGATAATATCACCCATCATGCCTTCATGTTAATCATTCATCAGAATATTATTGATTATGATGTTGTTGTCATCTACATAATGAATGGAGAAGAAAAGGAAATAAACATACAATAATTAGCATATAAACTTAGAATACAATGCTCATCTTTGGACATCATCATTCATCACTGACATGACACTGATGTGTGAGGAAGAGACAATGTTGTAGTCAAAAGGGTTATCTTTTATATAACAATAAAATCAGCTATTAAGTGCATGTGTTTAATTCATGCAAAATGTAATAGCAGCACCCTTTCCTTACACTGAGGTGTAGGCCTGTTATATGTGTAAATCAAATATATTGCTTTAGAAGCACACTCAAAAAAGAAGAAAAATAAAGGAAACTTTTCAAGGTAAATTAAACTTGTAATTACCTTAATCAGTTTCCCACTCACTGGTCCTTAATCCTAATTTCTCAACTGTATTGTCATAACATGTGTAAGTATCTACAGTAGGTAGAATAATATGTGCTTTGAAAATGTTCCTAAAAGGAAATCAACTCTGCAGGAGTTCATAATGAGTTCAATATTTCCTTCTTTCATAGCAACAGGTATGCAATAAAATGGCAAGGCTTGGTGTACATGTATAGAACTGACAGTTTATTGGACTATGGGAAGTACAATGGTACCTCTTGATTCGAACACCCTTTGACTCCAACACTTTCCAATCCGAACAAATTTGGCGAACAAATTTTGACCTGCAATCTGAACGCAGCCTCTCAATTCGAACACAAAAAACATGGGGCAGCCGACGCCACCCTTCCACTAGTCGGCTGGTCTCACTTGCCCTTCTTGGCCGTGAACACCTCTCTCTCTTGCGACTCGGGAATGGTTTTCAGGTCACTCCGGCCCTTAGTCTCCTTGGTTACCCCGGCCCCCAACCCTGGTCACTTCCTACCTACCACCCCAGTCAATGCTGCCTTCTACTCTGGTCACTGGCAAACTTATTTACCAATGAAGATATCTTTAACACTTTAAACAACCAATGAAGAATGAATTGTTAAATATCATTGTCATTTGCGCAAACTACGATAATACAATAATTTGCAGTTTTGTACAATAATTTATACTTTTCTTGAAATAATTCCTATTGGAAATGATGCTGTGAGACTATATTCTACTTGAAAAGAGAGAGAGAGAGAGGGGGGGGGAGGGAGAGAGGATGGTGAGTGACTGGGGGAGGGAGGGAGAGGAGGGGCGGCCTACTTGGTCTGTTTGTGTATCAAATAGGAGTGGATAGGTACGGAGTGAGGGGGAGGGGGGGATACTACACAATCTGTTCCCATATTTAGTGCATGAGAGGGAAGCGGGGATCCTGGGAGGCTTGTCTAGTCTTCATCGGGACTCGGGAGTTTCACACCGAAGTAAATAAGTCTTTGGTTATGCCTGTTTTTTATGCATTTCATGTCTGTGTTTACTTTATATTCTCAAAATGTGAACAATATCTATGATTTATGATGAGATGAGGGGAAAACAAGGTGCCAATATGTTAAATTATGTTGCCACTCTGGTGGGCAAGGACCAATTTTATTTTTTCTCATTAATTTTTAACAACGGCTATTATGTTTATAGCTATTGCTGCAATGTTAAGGGACCAATTTCTCGCAATAGCTGGGGTTGAGTGTAGTATTTTTTATTTAAAATAAACTGGAATGGAATCAATATTTTTACATTAATTTCAATGGTAAAATTTGCTTCCTAATTCAGATTTTTGCAATTCGAACAGCCAAAAAAGAATTAATTAAGTTCGAATCAAGAGGTACCATTGTATTGTTATTATCATTCTGAATTCGAATACTTATTCTATTATTTTCAACTTCTGCTGGACCGTTTATCTGCCTTGTTGCAACTACAGAGAGAGAGAGAGAGAGAGAGAGAGAGAGAGAGAATAAAAGGGAAACCGGAATATGAAAACCAAGGATATTTAAAGATCCTTAATGAAAACCTTAAAGATTATAAATGTGCATGTATGATGGTTCAACATACCTTGATTTTTAATTTCCACGAATATTGTATTTCTTTTGGATCTACCATCTGGAATGCAGGTTATATCACTCACCTAAAGCTACTCAAATCAGTACAACGCCGATGGACAAAGAATCCAAGGTCTTGAGAATGTCATGCTCAGCGTCTTGTGAATTTAGAATTTTAGATCTGTATTGGGTTAAGAGAAGATCATTACAGCCCCTGCCAAGCTCCCATTGGTACGAGCCTACGTGAGGTCATTGCTTCAAAATTCTTGTTCCCTACAGTCGCTGTGATGCCAGGCAAATTCTTTGCAGTCATAGTGGTGAGTCCTTGGAATTCCCTTCCATCAAACTTAGTAGAATTGGATTCTCTAAACAACTTTAAGAAGGGGTAAGTCCATAGAAGATGGACAAAAGCAATGCATGGGTTGGAAGGCCTGGACTACTCCTAGCGTTTACAAACTTTGAAATTGTACTATATTTTTCTTGCAAAGCTTTTTCATAACCCAACTCGTGCATGAAGTTACTTTGAGACGTAACTGCTTTTATAACTGTAGGTAAATCACGGTAAGGATGAAGTAATTTTTGGCTCTTTTATCACTTAACTTGTAGAGCCATCTGGTGGCTGAGCTTCATAAATAGCCCATTGGAGATTTGAGAGAGATTCTTCGATGTATTGACCTGTGGAATGCACTGCCTGCCGACCTTGTGCGATGCAGTAACATTGAAACCTTTAAACAAGGCCTTACTTTTCATCTTGGAGACTTGTTTATAATTATGATTAAATCGGTAAATTGCATATTGCTGCTTATGATGCTCCATCCAGCTAGTTTGCTATGTTGATTTTAAAAAATATTGATGGACAATTTAGAGCTGGCGCATCAGCAGTGTGGCTTCCCGCTACTATTCTCCACCTTTGTGTGGGGTGGGACCAAGGATATTATAATCCTTGGGTGGGACTGGGAAGCCCATCAGGTAAGTAAGAGAATCAGGTAAGAGCAGAGGCTGGCTACTCGAAGCCCTTGCACTACTTCATCCCATTCTATACAAGATAGTAAATGGCTTTGAAAAGCTGGACAAGCAGGACCTATGGTGATGAAAAAAAAAAAAAAAAAATGGACACAAGGGAACGCTCCAAAATCCAGAAAATTCGGTGTTTAAGGACACTAGAAGTACAGTTTTCTACATAGAACTGGATATTTGGAATGGATTAAAGGAAGTTGTTACAACAACTAACGTACATAAATTCAAGGAAATGCAAGATATGTGGTGATATGGTGAGGTGACGGGACACTTTATGAACCCCGCTCGAACCCTGTATAACACACACACACACACACACACACACACACACACAGACATATATATATATATATATATATATATATATATATATATATATATATATATATATATATATATATATATATATTGTTACGAACCCATGTATCGGGGGTGGCCGTGGCCGTGGGTATGGGTGCGTGGTGGCGTGGTGGGCGTGAGAGTAGACAAAGAAGCAACGGGTGGAAGTTACGCAACCCCCTGTGCCCTGTTGCCCTGCTTGTGCACCCGGGAGGCCTGTGTGAACCCTGTGGCCTGAGACGTGCTGCTGAGGGCAGAGAGAGGGTGTGAAGAAAGGGGGGTTAAGTAAATATAATATATATATATATATAGAGATATATATCTGATCTCTATATATATAATATATTATATATATATATACACATATTGTTACGGTCACCCCCCTGTTTCTTCTTCTTCACACCCTCTCTCTGCCCTCAGCAGCACGTCTCAGGCCACAGGATTCACACAGGCCTCCCAGGTGCACAAGCAGGGCAACAGGGCATAGGGGGGTTGCGTAATTTCCACACGGTTCGGATGGGCAAGTGTAGCGAAGTGTACCTATAGCAGCTCAAAATGGGGGACAAAGCAAACACACAGAGTTCACTTTGGCTAGTTTACTCAGCAAGCACTACAGGTAACAGGGGGACCGTGACACGCCTCACACAATGACAAGGCGCGCTCAGCAAGACGACACAGCAAGGCGGCAGCTCGGGCCTCCTCACACCTCACACTTCATTCACGGCCTCCCAGCAGGCTTCCACAATGTCAACTAGGCACACACAGTCCAGGCGCACACACTGCCAACGCACAGGTACTATCACATGGCAGTCAGAATATATCTGTCCAGGAACAAGGGGAAGCGAGGCAGCTCTTCCCTCTGTCCTCCTCACTGGGCTCCAACTCTCTTCTCTCAGCTCTCTCCCCTCACTGCCTGTCGCCGGGCGGCGGCAGAAACTATTTGCTGAATCGTCAAAAGCCCCCTTCTCCCTTGTGTCGCTCCTCCGGCCTCTCTCTCTCCTTCCCGTCCCAGACCCGTTGCTTCTTTGTCTACTCTCACGCCCACCACGCATATACATACACACATACCCACGGCCACGGCCCCCCCCCATACATGGGTTCGTAACACTACCCCCTCTCTTGCAAAAAGGCCGACCCGGCCGTCCGCAACTCCCTACAAAAGAAAATAAACTAAAATAAAAGAAAAGAAGAAATAAATCACTTCTACATCTAAACTTACACAAGAACTAAATTTCTACATAGTCCCTTAACCACTGTGGTGGCCTCCGGACCCTGGTAGGCCTATTATTCTCAAACACCTGTCCTTGGGCCTCACCATCACTGTCACCACTGTCACTTCTGTCACTGCTCCCTTCACCCTGGCTATCACTGTCTAGAGCGGGGTCGTCACCGTTCTCACTCCCAGGTGAGGGAGGAGTTTGGACAGCGCCATCCTGGCCCTCCCAGGAAAAAGTGGCATCTGCAGCATACCTCCACAGACGGTCCACATGCGATCAACGTGGACAATGCTCGGCCGCTTACGTGGGCCATCGCCCAGCTTGCAGATGATGTCTGAGAGCCGCTCAAGGGCAGTACACGGGCTCTCCCAGTTGCTCTGCAGTCTCGGGGCGAGGCCTGGTCTCTCGCGGGGATTGTACAAGGCAGACGCGGTCGCCCACCGCATCTGCACGTCCCCGGCGCGCGGCTGGTACCAGCGCTGCTGCAACGCCGCCACAACCTCAGGCGACGTCTGTGGTAGCTCTTCCCCAGGTGGTCGTCCAGTAGCCTCAGTGAGGTAGCGGCGGTTACCTTGGGGCATACAAGGCCGTGCCCCGGCGACATCCACCGCCATCCCCTCCCAGGGAGCGCCAAACTGGTACCACCTCAGCGCTGCTCTGGTACGTCGCTCAGATCCCTTCTCGGCGACGTAAACGTGGTACAGCTTGCACCACTCCACCTCATGCCTCATGCCAACCCAGCACAGGCGTCGCAGAGTCTTCCTGCGCTCCAGGTGCCCACCAGAGACACCAGCATGCGCCTCCTCCAGGAACTCAACCTGCAGGAAGAAAGGGTTTACCAGCAGCCACGCCTGCTGTGTCGCTGCCTCCTCCACGCGCCTCTGCCACACACCGTCTTGTATGTGCAGCGTCTGCAAGAATTCCTCCTTGCACGGCTGCTCCTCCCTGCACGACTCTTCACCTTCCTCCGTCCACCCAAGCACTGTGTGGACATGCTGCCTGCCGTCTCGCTGCTGGCAATCCTCGCTCTGTCCGCTTCCACTTCCCCCGGGACCCACCTTCCTCGTTCCACCGTTCACCTCACCACCGCAGCTGCTCACCGCTGCTTGGCCTCCACAGGCTTCCCCAGTGGCGTCCGCCGCCTCTCCACTCACGACTCGGCAGTGTCGCTCCAGTCTCTCCTCGACATCCGAACTCGTCACGAGGCTCTCCACCTGTTTAGCAGGACCCTCAAGGAGCAGTGGTACGATTTCTCCACGTACCTGCCGCTGCATCCTTCTGAGGTCATCACACACTGCATTCCCAAACAGGGAGTCTAGCCCCAACAGACAGGGTTCTTCCATGTCGGCAACAGAGACTCTCAGCTCACAGTGGCCAGTCACGCCACACAACTGCTGGTCTGACACCGGGGATGGGGCTGCCACAACTTCCCTCACTTGTGCGTTCCCTGCCGCCAGGTTCATTTGTGCTGCCTGCTCGTCCATTTTCACTTCCTGCAGTCCGATTTTCCTCATATTCTGGCAAATAATCGTCGTCTGCCGGTCTATTTTCTCCGTCTGCTGGTCTATTTTCTCCGTGTGCTGGTCTATTTTCACTATTATTTCTGTCATCAGGGCTCGAAGCATCGCCATCATGGCGGAACTTTCCTTTCTGGCCAATGTGACGTCACTACCCTCGCCCACAGACACAGAGGCACCATCCCCGCCATCTTGTTGTCTGCATTCATCCTCCATTCTGCTACTACAACACTCGGCTATTCACTTTGCACCATCAACTATCCCGCTACTCCTGACACCACTGTTACGTTCACCCCCCTTGTTTCTTCTTCTTCACACCTTCTCTCTGCCCCCAGCAGCACGTCTCAGGCCACAGGGTTCACACAGGCCTCCCAGGTGCACAAGCAGCGGGGCAACAGGGCATAGGGGGGTTACGTAACTTCCACACGGTTCGGATGGGCAAGTGTAGCGAAGTGTACTTATAGCAGCTCAAAATGGGGGACAAAGCAAACACACAGAGTTCACTTTGGCTAGTTTACTCAGCAAGCACTACAGGTAACATGGGGGACCGTGACACGCCTCACACAATGACAAAGGCGCGCTCAGCAAGACGACACAGCAAGGCGGCAGCTCGGGCCTCCTCACACCTCACACCTCATTCACGGCCTCCCAGCAGGCTTCCACGATGTCAACTAGGCACACACAGTCCAGGCGCACACACGGCCAACGCACAGGCACTATTACATGGCAGTCAGAATATATCTGTCCAGGAACAAGGGGAAGCGAGGCAGCTCTTCCCTCTGTCCTCCTCACTGGGCCCCCACTCTCTTCTCTCTCTCTCCCCTCACTGTCTGTCGCCGGGCGGCGGCAGAAACTATTTGCTGAATCGTCAAAAGCCCCTTCTCCCTTGTGTCGCTCCTCCGGCCTCTCTCTCTCCTTCCCGTCCCAGACCCGTTGCTTCTTTTTCTACTCTCACGCCCACCACGCACATACATACACACATACCCACGGCCACGGCCCCCCCCCCCATACATGGGTTCGTAACAATATATATATATATATATATATATATTACTTAGGCTAAAAAAAGATCTTTGGAATTAACTCTAGTGGAAATCATGAAAATTAGGTTGTATTTTCAAAGAATATAGGAATGAATCAAACTTATAACACTTTGAACAACTTGGTAATAAGAACTGATCTACCCATCCCTCCATACCACAGACCAGCAATGCCACACACACACACACACACACACACACACACACACACACACTCTCTCTCTTGGTGTGTGTGTGTGTGTGTGTGTGTGTGTGTGTGTGTGTGTGGGCCTGCCTGTGTGTGGTTGCCAGGCTGATGTGTAGAAAAACAGCTTATTAACACAGTTTTTCAAAGTGTCATAGTGCTAAAAATACATAACATACTGGAAGCTTACAATTAATAGAAGGATCGCAATAACTTCATCTGTAGCACTGAAAAGGAACAAAGGATTTCTGAATGACTTAACAATACAAAGATAATACGAAGTTAACAAGCAAAAGCACCTTTTGATTCTGAGACTGAGGAAGCTTAGATTAATTAATACCCTCACTGCTTGCTTAACACTACAACTTCATTCACCACTTTCTTCACTGTTTTCTTAACACTATAACTAGCCACAGTGTAAAGTTAGATAGACTGCTATTACTACTACTATCCCAGAGGCTAAAGATGTGAATGGTGAGAGTTTGTTCATGTTTATGGTCGTGTAAAGACAGATATACTGCTATTACTACTACTATTTGACAGGATTGGTGGCCTGGTATAGTGGTAGATTGTCATTCTAAGCTTCCTCACCCCAATATAACAATGCTTGGCAATGTGTAAAGTAAGTCTATCAATAAATTATCAGAGAATACATTAGAAATTGATATATAAAAAAGAGAAAGTCACAAGGAAAAAAATTGGCGTCACTGAGCGAAGAAAAATGAAAAAATGTGAATCTGATTAGTTATTCTTTATCTATTGATTTATAACACCCCAGGTAATCATTAGCATTAGTGAGGAATGAATAAATTGTGCACTCTCCCTATCTCTCCCTCTCACACACAAACACACACACATATACTCTATCTTTACAACACACATACACTCTCTGTCTTTGCAACACACACACACACACACACACACACACACACATTCACTATCTTTGCAACACACACGCTAGGTAAATACATTTCAATACACATTATCTCTTACTCACTTATACACGCACACACATAACTAGGTAAATTTATACATACATACTCTCTATCACTCTCTATCAACCAACCAACACACACACACACACACACACACACACACACACACACACACATAGAGGTTAGTGAAAATTGGCACATTTCCAATCTCCCATTAAAACCAAAATACCAGAAACACTTTACAACCAAAACAGAATAACACACAAAAAAAAAACCCTGCCAATTTTCCTACAAACCCAACAAACACAAACACACACACACACACACACACACACACACACACACACACTGATCAACAGCAAGGCCATTTGACTAAGTGACTGTAACAATAATGTCACACACACATACATTCTCACCTCGGGATGGAAGAAGATCTCAGGTCCCAGGAAGCCTCCCTCATACCCAATGTCAATAGTAAAGGCTTCATTGATTGTTCTTCACAGGATTCTTGCCTTCGTATTTCCTTATCTACTTAGCCGGGTCACTGTCACTGTCACTATTGTATTAATTGAACTCCTTGGCAATGTCCAGGAAGATGGAGCTGAATCTCTCTCTCTGTGAAGGTAACTGCCGTGATGCCAAGGACGCCGCAGCCAGGGACAGACAGCATTGCCTGCACTGCGACGTACAGCCCAGGCACGTTGAATGACTCAAACATGATCTCTGGGGAGGGGGGGGGGGGGGGGAAGAGGAAAAAAATGGTGAGAAAACCAAATATCAGTCAAAGGATGCAACTGACAGAGTAGTTATGTTCAATGGACAAAGACTGGAAAGAGTTGCTAATCATAAGTACCTTGGAATGTATGTCAGCTTTCACTCAACTCAGAGTGCTGTGAACTATGTAAAAAATATTTGTAAAGCAAGATTGAAACCTTTGAGAGTATTGGCAAATAATGGAAGTGGGGTAGGTATACCTGTACTGTACTATGGACCATGTATATTATTAGTACTATTAGATCAATAATTGACTATGCTGCCCTTGTCCTTGTCCCCCTTCCAAAGAAAAGCCTGCAACCTTTAGAAGTGGTGCAAAACGACACTATGAGAACTATATTTGGATGTGCAAGAACTACTAGAATAGAAATGATGAGAATGGAACTGTATCTTCCAAGTATTCAGTGCAGAATTAAAGAATTGATTATATCTGCTGCAATTAGAATGACTAGAAGAGGTGATGATGCATTGATATCCTTGTTGAACACCTGCCAGACTGCCCGTACTTCTAACAAAGTAAATATTTATGGCAGGAAGTTGTATCAAATCTTGCTAGAGTATGAGGCACTTCATTATTGCACATATTTGGGAAAGGAGGCAGCAGGAGAAAATTAAGGTTGATATTCTGCACTTGAATGCTATAGGAAAGGTGATCTCTGTCCTTTAGAGTTGAAGCAAGTTTTCTAATCTAAAATTAATATTCTACCCAGAAACAACGTGGTACATATGATGTATTGTGATGGTAAGACAGGATGTGGGGCAGTAATTAGAGAATTTTTTGAAGAGGGTTTATGTACTGATGAACATCTATCTAAGAGATGTGGCGGCAATTTTTCATCCAGTACTTCAGATGCAGAACTTCAGGCTATATATGAGGGATTGTTAATTGCATGCTTGAAATGGCAAGATATTGATGTTTTTGTTGACAGTCAGAGTGCTTTGTTATTTGTTGGTTCTTTAAATGATGCATGCCTTAGTTCTCCAGTGTAAAGCTGTTCTCTTTCAGCTGAAAGCTAATGGCTATGTTGTGCAATTGATGTGGATACCATCTCATGTTGCAATTTGTCTCAAAGAAACTGCTGACAAACTTGCAAAGGAGGCATTACAACATATTATATATTTCAGTTGATTCGGAGGCTACACTGAGCTTCCAAAGAGTTAAGGGTATCACAGCGAGTAAGTAAGAGAAGACAATGGGACCACGAAAATATATTGTAAAAATCTTTGATACCGGAAGTGAAAGTATGAGACACACTATGTAACACTGTATTTAATAACACCAATGTATGCTATGTAAAGTAGATCATCCACCAGAGTTGACAGTGTTACTATGCGGCTAAGGTTAGGATATAAATACTGTTGGCAGTACATAACTGCTGAGGATGGCATACCATGCAAGCTTTGTAAGGAAGAAAATTCTCACCCACATTGCAACACTATCTATCTATGTTCTTATCCAAAAATTGAACACTTTAAGGACCCTAACAATAGTGGTGGTGTCACCAGGCAAGCTTGCCATAGAATCAATAACAATATAGTACCCAGCATCGTTAAGATGTACAAATTTTTTGCTACCAGGATATGATCTATTGTGCAATATATAGAAGGAGACGTACTTGTGTTTAATAATTATTGTGTTTTATAGGAGGAAGTGAGCCACTCTGATAGCATGTATTTATGTATGTATTGCTGTGTCTCGTGTGTGTGTGTGTGTGTGTGTGTGTGTGTGTGTGTGTGTGTGTGTGTGTGTGTGTGTGTGTGTGTGTGAACATATCTAAGTATAGGTATGTATGTATATATATATTTTCCCATGTATAAATGCATGTAGGCATGAATATTTCCTTTCTCGAGTAGAATTATCTCCAATCAAATTGTAAGGCTTTGTTTTGCAAGATCAGTTGGGTGGGCATCTCAGCATGGTCTCACTGCTCCCTTTCATGTATTTTTTTTTTACATAAATAAACGATTTGAATTTGAATTTGGTTGTATTAAGTCATATTAGAGATAGATACATAGCAATATTATAGAAAAGATTAACTTAGTGGAGAAATAATAAAAGATTTAGATATACTTATTGAATTCATAGATAGGATACTTTGGGTTATGTTAGGATAAGTTAGATCAAGATGCATTACAAGATTTTAGAGGTTAGCTTAGAGAGAAATTATAATAGATGAAGTTACATTCTGATTTACTTAATGAAGTCATAGATAGGTTAGGATTCTTTAAATACTTCACAAATTTATAGATAGATTAGGCTAGATTAAAAAACATTACAACACTTTGGAGGTTAACACACACAATCCAACACACATACACACCTCATGGCTCAGTGGTAAGAATTTTGCATGTGTTGATCACCATGAACGTCTGAGTAACATGTTCATTACTGCTTATACTTTCTTCTCCTATTCTTCTTCTTCTCATCTCGCCACTCTTCTCCTCCTCTTCCCTGAGTCCTGTTTAGGAAAATATCTCCCACAGAATGAGTTGGAACAAGAGATTAAATGTGACAAGAGTTCAATGCGGACAGAAGTACAGTAGTATAGGAAGGCCAGAGCGAAGATGTCCAGAGAGAGAGAGAGAGAGAGAGAGAGAGAGAGAGAGAGAGAGAGAGAGAGAGAGAGAGAGAGAGAGAGAGAGAGACGTGGAAACAAAAACAGAAGGGGCGCTGGTGTTCTGTAAGTTAGACACGGTAGCGAGGCAAAAGGGTTATTTGTGCGGAAGCAAACCGTACAGACAGATTTCCAGACGCAAAAGACAGAGGAGCAAAGACACGAGTATGGAGAAGAGGAGATGCTGAAAAATAAGAAAATAAAACATGACATCTAACGAAATCCTTTGAGTTCTTCCCTGTGGTCTATTTGTGAGAGAAGAAAGAAGAGGAGGAGGAGGAAGAAGAGGAGGAGGAGAAGGAGGAGGAAGAGGAGGAGGAGGAGGAGGAGGAGGAAGGAGAAGAAGAAGAAGAGGAAGAGGAAGAATAGGAGGCAAAGTAAACTCAAGCGTAAACACGTGAAAGAAATACACTCCTGCATTCCCACACACACACACACACACACACACACACACACACACACACACACACACACACACACACACACATTCCACCATATCACACACCTATTTACTATTTATTGCTTGACTCACTCTTACACTAATCTAAAATCCTATGAAAAATAAATAGATTGCTGTATGAATAGTGAATGTCTCCTAAGCGTCCAATCCTACATACACGTATAGAAAATATGCGAGAAGGCAACTGGAATGATAAATGACCACAAGCTTCAATATTAATAAGACACGCTGAATCAAAAAGTCACAGTCGTCACACACACACACACACACACACACACACACATACACACACACTCAACACACGTTCTCAACAATATCCAGAAAAAAAAAATTATATTCACACAAACTGTAATAACACAATGAACTTTTACTAAACACGCACTATTAGCCACACACCAAGTAAATAACACGATAACCATTGATGAATTTAATATGAGAAAAAAAAATCGCATTTCTAGTCACACCTTGTTAAATAGGATTAAAGTAAGCGTGGATGTAGCGAAGGATAAAGCAGTGATATCCTTTCTACATAACAAGCTTTGAAGTAAGATCAAAGAAACAGTCATGAAAGATTCGGCGTTCAACCATCAAGAGTTCCAGCGCTGCACATAGACCATTCAGAGCATCAACGAGATCTCATCGATTTTCATGCATGGTTGTGTTTCTTGTATAAATTCAAACAATGAATTGTTATTATCGTGAGAGTGAATGGACAAACATCAAAGAATCATTAGTACAACGAATGTCTTTCAAAGGAAATTGAGTATGCATGATTAAAGTCGGCAATGTTTTAATAGCATCACGTCTAGATAATCTTTGGTTCTTGGTATTCATTGAGAGAAAAACGGCTCGTTACTCTTAGTGTTATCGAAGTGATTCAATGACGATATTTCTGAGTATAGCTGAGTAGATAATAGTAAAGCTAATTATATACTGTACACATCATCAAAGTATTACAGGTTAAACACAATTATGGAGACCAACATTAATATTTTCAACAATTACAGATCAGTAAACTAAATCATAAGTAAAAATGTACATGATTTCAAAGACTTCTCTATTAAAGCTTATTACGAGTCGACATTACAATATTTAACAAATATACTATTATAAAAGGAGTCATAGTTAAACTTAATGCTAAAACAACAAAATATCAGGATCTACCACAGTCAAACTTATATATATATATATATATATATATATATA
>CM035203.1:1299025-1310552 GCA_020233015.1 Callinectes sapidus | reverse complement strand
CAAGTGAATGACGTCTCCAGCAGTAGTTTGTGGGGCGGCGTGGCGAGGCGGTTGGCACTTCTCGAGGTGGCTATGGGCGTGTTGGTGACCGGGGATGTCCTGGTGGAGGGGGCGGGGCTGGGCTGGGTGGGGGAGGAGCGGAAGCAGGAGGGGGTGAGGAGGGTGCGGGTCTCTGCGTCGTGGCTGGAGGCTGACGCAGTGCTCTTTCTACGGGTCGGGCTGGGACCCTGCGCCCTCTGTGGCTTCCTGGGGCCCGGGCTCTCCAGCACCTGTGGCAGAAGACAGGGTGAAGTAACAGGGAGAGAATGCCGGCCAAAGAACAAAAGGGAGGGGGAAGGGAGATGTGTAAAGGAAGAAAGAGGGAAAAATACGTGTAAATGAACAAATGAGGGGGAAAACACGTGTAGAACTGGTCAATATCAGCATGGGAGGTCTTAAAAACAAAAATAGGAAAGTCAAATAGGGAAAGAATAAAGGTTAAAAACAAAGGGGAAAAGAGGTGTAAAAGAAGAATGGGCAAATATTCGTATGAGAAACAGAAGAGAGTAGGAAAGTCAAATAGAGAAAGAATAAAGGTTAAAAACAATGGGGGGAGGAAGAGATATAAAAGAAGAACTGGCAAATACTAACACAAGATGGTAAAAGAAAGAGGAGAAAAGTAGGAGAGTCAAATGGAAAGGATAAAAAGGTATATACAGAAAGAGAAAAGTAAGAAAGTCAAATAGAAAGGGAAAAAAAGGGTAAAAAAAGAACGGAAGAGGTGTAAAAGAAGGATTGGGGAATACTAGCATGAGAAACACGAGAAAAATAGTAAAGTCAAATAGGAAAGGGAAAAAAAGGTAAAAATGATGAGTAAAGATGGGAAATAAAGAAAGGGAAGAGGAAACGAGATCAGACAGAAGAAACAAAATGAGAATAAGATAAAATAAAGTATAAGATATGAAATAGAAGGAATGAAAGAGGGAAGGAGAGAAGGATGAATGGGAGATAAATGGAAGAAAGGAAGGAAAAGAAAGAAAAGCATACCTAGTCATAATTCTCTCTCTCTCTCTCTCTCTCTCTCTCTCTCTCTCTCTCTCTCTCTCTCTCTCTCTCTCTAACATAATTCCTTCTACTCCTTAATTTTCAACTGTGTGTGTGTGTGTGTGTGTGTGTGTGTGTGTGTTTGGAACTAAATTACCTTACACCTTAATGATAAATTTGTACATACATTAAAAAACCAACAGAAAGAAGAAAAAATAGGGGTAAAAGACTGAATTAAGAAATACATACAAAGATGAAAATACTTATACATAATGAGGACTCACAAAATTTAAGTCTACAATGCAACATACACAGATCAGAGGAAAGCATATGGTATACAAATACAAAAAAATACAAAAATATACAGGAGAGAGAGAGAGAGAGAGAGAGAGAGAGAGAGAGAGAGAGAGAGAGAGAGAGAGAGAGAGAGAGAGAGAGAGAGAGAGAGAGAGACATAAATGATACATAATACAGTAATACAAAGGAATACAAACATCTTACCTTTGACTTGATGAATGAGAGATGAATGCCAAGTAATGAAGACAGCAATAACAACAACGACAACAACAGCAACAATGACAACAACAACAACACTAAACTGATACATACATACACACACACAGCAGCAGCAAAAGCAAAGAAAATTAAGACTGGGTTATCTTAGGTTAGGTTAGGTTAGGTTAGGTAAGGTTAGGTTAGGTAAACTTAGACTACATTACATTGGGTTAAGTTAGGTCAAGATAGATTAGAACAGAGAATGACAACTAATAAAGCTTTACATATTTCTACACTCTTCCCTCAACAAAGTCTATCATAACCAAAGAACCAGGAAGACCTAAATGTACCATACAAAACACACTAATTCCTACCAATCGTCTAATCTTTCAAAGTCAGTAACGGCAAAGAAAACAAGCCAATGAACAGGAAAATAAGACAACTTTTCACTCTGACAAGCACATCTGCCAGCACAACAGCACATAACAGCACAAGAGCAGCAGCACATTACAGCAGCATTACAACAGGTAGATGACAATGCTAAAGTAAATAATGGATGTTTTTAGCAATGAGTGAGTGAGTGAATGATGAAGGAAGCTATGAAAAGATGAGGAGATTAAAAGAAATGAAAGGAAAGAAGTGAAAGATAAATAGAAAGAACATTATGACATTATGAAAGGCAGATAACATGAGTAAGGAAAACAATGCATATCTTTAAGCAATGAATGAATGAAGGAAGTTATGAAAAAAAGATGATGGAAATAAAGATATGAAATGAAGGATAGGAGAAAGATGTGAAAGATAAATACATGAAGGAAGACAACAGGTGAAAGGAGAGAGGAAGAGAAAGAGAGGATGATGAAAGAAAGTAAGATAAGGTAAGGTACGGTAAAATTAGATTAGATTAAGTTAGTTAAGTTTAGGTATGGTAAGGTAAGATAAGGTTAAATTAGGTTAGGTTAGCATAGGTTAAGATAGGTTAGGTTAAATTAGATTAGGTTAGGTTAGGTTAAATTAGGTTAGGATAGGGAAAGTGAGTTTAGGTAAGGTTAGGTTAGGTGAAGCTAGGCCAGGTGAGGTGAGGTGAGTTGAGGAAGCAGGAAGGCATACCTGTCACCTTTGAGAGAGTGTGTAGGCGAAGGTCAGTGTTAGTGGATGCACACCTGGCAGGAGGCACCTCTTTGCAATGGGATAATACCTGACCGTGGGGAGAAGAGACAACAATATACACACCTAAGGCATAAGCACCACCTTCCTGCCTCCCTCTCTTCCTCCCTGGCTCTGTGAGTGACTGTCGGCAAGATAAACACATCGCACACCCCACCAAAATTCAAAGTATTCTGAAATTTTTTTGCTCTCTCACCTCTACTGCTTTCCAAAGACTATTGTGTGAGATTATTGCATTTTTAACCCCTTCAGTACTGGGACACATTTTTAGCTCAAGATTTGGGTATAATTTGATGATTTTATTGACAGGAAGGGTGTATGGAGTTCAGAAGATTAATGGCCAGAGTCTGATGCTGTTTAAGATCAAGAAGTAAGTCAAAACACAGCAGACAGAATAGTGAATGGTGAGTGAGTGAGTGGGTGGGTGTGTATTAATTGTTTATCTTGCCAACAGGTTTGCTATATACAGTTGCTACACAGACCAGTGCCTAAGATACATGTGGCATTATGCAGGTGTGTGAGTGCCATGCAGATGTGTCAGGCTGAGAGAGTGTTTGCCGGCACATAAAGACACTTTGATGCGATTATGAAGTTATGCACATTTTGAGGAAAGAAATAAAGCAATAGCTGTAAAATTCAAGCAGGAAAAAAGTATGTAGTTGATATCTGTAAATGTTCTAGTTTAAATGGAAGAAATATATCAGAAATCATCACTAATATATCATCATCACTAATATATGTATGACAAGGATTTAAGAATATGGAAATGTATTGAAATGTGCTGATAGTTTTTGAGGTGTCTGTGACTTCATGATAAAGTTAACTAGAATGTTTTTGCCTTTTTCCATTTACATGATTATCTATATATTGTGATCTTGCATTCCTCTTTTGCATTCGTTTATTACTTTTGATTCATCTGTCATCTTACTGTGTCTTATGCACCGGCAAATACAGAAAATTAAATAAAATTAGATGAGTTAAATAATGCGCTCTCTCTCTCTTTCTCTTTCTCTCTCTCTCTGAAGGCTGAAAACAATGATAAAAGAAAAAAAGAATAAATTTCCTCTCTAACAACCCTAAGCAGCAAGACACAATGAACTAAACAAATTGATGAATGAATCGATAAAAACTCAATATTACTTAAAATAACAATAAAATGGTAATCAAAATCTTAAGTGTAATAAAAATAATGAGTTCTGAGTTGTGATTTGTTAGTGCATTGAAAGCTGTTCTCTTCCCATTACTGCTGCTGCTGCTGCTGCTGCTGCTGCTGCTGTTGTTGTTTATGGTGGTTAGGTTATATAACAAAAGCAAATGCAAATGCAGGAATAATAAAGTTGCAAAAATTAATAAGGCAAAAATTAGTAAGGCAAAAATATGTATGGTTGTTATCTGAAATTCTTCCACATTGGTAAAAAAGAAATAAGGGAAAAAAAGAAGAAAGAAATAGATGTAGAAATAATGAAGCAGGCAAAATTAGTTAGCAAGGCAAAAAAATATGAGTTTGGCATCTGAAAATCTCACATTCTCATTACAGATCGACAAAAAACTGATGAAAATAAGAATTGCTACACACAGATTTGATAAAAGCTGTAAAAATATAACCAGACCAAAAAATACATGGTTTGTATCTGAAAAATCTTCCACATTAAACAAAAATATTATAATAAATCTTAAAGAAAATTGATCTGGGAGAAAAAATATACAGTCCATGATCTGAAAAAAAATGTTCCAGTTTGGACAGTAAAAACAAGTTAGAAGGATTAATACACAAGAAACTTTTGCAGCACAGATGAACGAAACCATCACAAAAATTGATAAGTTGAGGGAAAGTAAAGAAAATCCACCTGAGATGATTAAAAAAAAGAAAAAGAATAATGAAGACAAGAATGAATGTTAAATGGACATGAAAAACAATCGAAAAAATAATAATGAAAAGAGACAAACCTACACCTCGTCTACTAAGAGAAGAACAACTGAAGTGAAGTAATACCAAAATACAATGACAAAAGGACATGAATAACAAACCTACTGTCCACACAACCTCTTCAACTTGAGATTACTTGAGTGTCACAATACAATGAGATGAAATAGAGACAATACAAGACAAAAATTCACCACCTTCTCCTTCTATCATTGTATCACCTTTCTTTTTTTATTTATTAGGATAGGGAAAGATGACCAACGGCAACAAAAACAGAGATAAAAAAAAGACCACTAGTTTGCCAGTCCCCTTGTAGGTCTGAGTTAGCCAAAATAAAGGGACAAATGTCTTGAAACCTTCCTCTTAAACTGAGTCAAGTCATGGAACAGTGAAGTGAAATATACCAAAGAGATCAACAAAAGAAGACTAACAAACGACCAATAATAGATACATACAAAAAAATTATGAATCGCACTCAAGATTAAAAAAAAACAATGATATGATAAGAATTAAGACCAATAATAGATACATACAAAAAATTATCCTTTGTACCCAAGATTAAAAAAAAACAATGATACAAGAATTAATTAAGATCCCAGAAAAAACCCAACGATATAAGAATAAGTATTAACAATGGATACAAAATATAACTCCAGTGCACTTACGACTGAAATAACAAACAAGATGAGACAAGCGAGTATATTAATAGACTCAATAACTACAGTGCCATGCAAGCAGCAGTGAGGCTCCATCATGCACAGACTTAAGAGATATAACATTACCAGTGGACGATATACCTTCACAGCAGCGATGGCCGTAATAGTAGTAGTAGTAGTAGTAGTAGCGATGATGACTATTTAACTATTTTCATGCATTTTTTTTCCCTCTGCAGTCTTTCCTTGTTTTTATTTTATTTCCTAATGTAAATGGGGGAAAGCTGGCTATGGGTAATTAATTAATGGAGAATAAAGAAAATCCCCATTAATTTGCCAGTCCCCTTACAAATCAATAGTTACCCAAAATCCACGAACGAATATCTTGGAATAGTAATAGTGAATAGTAATGATAGTTAATAGTCGTAGTGTTAAGTGCATATTGTTTTTTGGCACTTATCTCTTCTCTAGTGGTTGTGAATGTTTCCTTAGTTGTTTAGGAAGAATAGTAACAAATGCAATCATCAATAATAGCAATAATTGAAAGAAATATTGTAAGTAAAGGAATAAATAGAAAAATAGTCAATAATAGTAGCAGTAATAATAATCTAGAAGTATAAAAAAGATAGACAAGGAAATGATAACAAAAGTAATGAGTAAATGACATCTTGCAGTGTGAAAAAAGAATAATAACTAGAAAATAATGAACAATAACTCACAAATAACTTACAATACAAACAAAAACAAGAATAACGGCAAATAATAGAAGGAAGTCAAAATGTTGCAGTTTCAAATAATAACTAGAAAAATAAACAATAACTTAAAAATAACTCACAATATAAACAAAAAACAACAACGACAAATAATAACTAGAAAAATAAACAATAACTTAAAAATAACTTACAATATAGAAAAAACAACAAAAAATAATAGAAATTGAAATATTGTGGTTTTGATCTTCTTCCTCTTCTCGTCACTTCTTCTTCCTCCTCTTCTTCTTCCTCTTCCGGACAAACAGACGTACAGACAAGGGAGAAAGACAGACTTACATTTCCTCCCTTGTCTTCCATTCCTTCCTGATGATTTACTTATTAGAAAAATGTTAGTATTAAACCTTCCATTTCTTCACTGCATTTCCACTTACCATATTTGAAGGTCATAGTGAAATTCAATGGTATTTTTTCACGTTAACCTAATTTTTTGTGTGTATCGGAATGTATTTTTGTTTTTTGTGTGTGTTTTTCTTTTCTTTGTCTAATGCATTTTTCTTGTTTTTTCATCTTTTTTTAGGTTTAAATTTTGTGTGTGTGCGTGTGTGTGTAAGTGGTATTGTTGTATATATGTACTGCTAATCTCTCTCTCTCTCTCTCTCTCTCTCTCTCTCTCTCTCTCTCTCTCTCTCTCTCTCTCTCTCTCTCTCTCTCTCTCTCCCTATTAACACACCCTTTTCTTCTCTCTCAAATCCAAATGTATGAGTGTAAACAGCATAATATAAACTACTAATACCCCTCTCTCTCACACACACACACACACACACACACACACACACACACACAGGTAAATACACACACACAGGTAAAAACACACACACACAACTAGCTAAACACACACACACAAACACACACACACAGGTAAACACACACACACACACACACACACACAGGTAAACACACACACAGGTAAACACACACACAACTAGCTAAACACACACACACAGGTAAATACACACACAACTAGGTAAACACACACACACAGGTAAACACACACACACAGGTAAACACACACACAACTAAGTAAACACACACACAGGTAAACACACACATAACTAGCTAAACACACACACACAGGTAAATACACACACAAACACACACACACAACTAGCTAAACACACACAAACACACAAACACACACACAGGTAAAAACACACACACAACCAGGTAAACACACACACACAAACAAACACACACACAAACACGCACACACACGCACACACACACACTTTCTCACCTTTTCCAGCGCCTTGAGTACCTTATCTGGCATATGGTCTTGTATCATGCAAGGCGACACCAGCACCTCATCAAATTCCTCATTGTCGCGCCACACTGCCTGGTATACTGGTGTGGGTCGCCCCAGCCAGTGACTGTGTAGAAATGGTGTTAGATATTATTGGTTTTTATTAGGGTGTTTTGTGGTTTTTTGTCTTTTGTCTGTGGTTTGGTGTTGTGGTGTTGTTGGTGGTTTGGTGTGGTGTTGGGTGTTGATTTTGGAGTTTGTGAAGGATTAAATTATATAAATGTGTGGTTTTTTGTGTTTTTTATCTCATTATTAAGGTTTTTTGTGGTTTTTGTCTGTGGTTTGGTGTTGTGGTGTTGTTGGTGGGTGGTGTGGTGTTGGAAGTTAATTATGGAGTTTGTGAAGGATTAGATTATATAAATGTGTTTTTTGGGGGGGTTTCTTTCCTGTTATTATTATTATTATTTCTTTCCTAGTCTGTCATTTGTATAATTTGGTGAATAATGGTTAGTCTGATAAAAAAGAAATAAATTACATATGAATCTTTTGTGGTATGATAAATTAAATAAGTGTTTCTCTCTCTCTCTCTCATCATCATCATCATCATTATTTTTCTTTCCTAGTCAGTCATTGAGAGAGAATTGCAAAAAATATACAATCTTATAATACATTAAAATTCTATATACATACATACATACATACATACATACATACAAAGAAGATACCAAGAATACAAGAAATACACACACTATGATACATATTTTATACATAGAAGAGAACATACATATTTATACATGAATGAGGTTAATGAGAGGAAAATAAAGAGAAAGTGAGAAAGAAAGAAAGAAAGAAAGAAAGAAAGAAAGATTGAAGAAAAGAAACAATTCCAAAAAGATATACATTACAACAAAGCTTGAGATAATTACTTAGAAGTGAGAAAGATAGAAAAAGAAAAGAAAGTAAGGAAAAAAGAGAAAGATTAGCTGAATAAGAAGAAAAGAGAGAAAAAGGCAATTGATACCAAAAAAGACACATATCATAACAAAGATAATTACATACAAGGAAGATGAAAAAAAAGGTAAAAATTAAAAAGAAGGAAAAAGAGAAAGATTAGCAAGATAAAATGAAAAGAGGAAAAAATGAAAAAAGAGATATGAAAAAGACAAATTATAACAAAGATAATTACATATAAGTGACAAAACAGAAAAAAAAGGAAGATAAAAAAAGACAGAAAAAGAAGAGGAAGATAGCAGAAAAAATGAAAAAAGAATTAATACCAAAACACACATTATAACAAAGATTATTACATATATGTGTCAAAAAATAGAAAAAAACAAAGACAAAAAATACAGAAAAGAAGAGAAAAGTCAGCTGAAAAAAAAAAAAATGAAGAAATGAATAGATAACAACAAAAAGAGGAAAATTAACAGAAAAAAACCTGATACCAAAACACACATTATAACAAAGATACACATATGAAAGAGAAATGGGAAAAAAGAAAGAAAGATTACATAGAGTCTACTTAAACAATATCTGAGGCTAATGAGGAGGAGCAGGTACGATACAGGTAAAATACAGGTAAGGTACAAGTGGTGATAGAGAATACAGCAAATGGTTACAGTGCAAATTGGCAATAAGTTACTTCCCTCACACCACTTACCTAAACCTTGACTCATGTTTTTGTCTGTTCAGCAAAAAAAGGGAGGGAAAAAGAATAAATGAACCCAAAAAATACTCATGTGCGATTCTAATTATACATAAAAAGAAATACTGGGAAGAAATAATGTTTAAGTGATTGTATGAGTGAATAATTGAGAGAATAATTGAAACCCAAAAAATATTCATGTGTGATTCTAATTATACATGAAAATAAAAACACAGGGAAGAAATTATTGTGCTTAAGTGAATGTATGAGTGAATAATTGAGAGAATAATTGAAACCCAAAAAATACTCATGTGTGATTCTAATTATACATAAAAAAAGAAATACTGGGAAGAAATAATGTTTAAGTGATTGTATGAGTGAATAATTGAGAGAATAATTGAACTCCAAAAAATACTTATGTGCGATTCTAATTATACATGAAAAAAGAAACACAGGGAAGAAATTATTGTGCTAAAGTAATTGTATGAGTGAGTAATTAAGAGAATAATTGAACCCAAAAAAATACTCATGTGTGATTTTAATTATATATAAAAAAAAAAAATACTGGGAAGAAAATGTGATAAAGTAATTGTATGAGTGAATAATATTACAGTTAAGAGGTAAAAAGGTGATTCTAATTATACACACCTGAAAAAAAAAAAACATTGGGATAAAATTGTACTAGAAAAATTATTATATGTGTCAATAATTCTATGGTTGGGAGGTAGAAGGGTGATTCTGATTATAACTAAAAGAAAAAGTTAGGAAAGATGAATGTATGAGTGAATAATTCTATAGTTGAGCTAAAAAAGGCAATTATTATTATACATTAAAAAAACACTGGAATGAAATTATACCAAAAAAATTACTGTACAGGTGAATAATTTTATGACTGAGTTAAAAGAATGTTAGAAAATGGTTGACTAATAGATAAAACATAACAATAAGGTAGAAATGTATTAGTTTATTACCGGTATAATGGCCAATGTTGTTTATCCATTCAGAGTTTGTTGTAATTAAGTCATTTTTAACAGAGGTTCAGTAATATTTCAAATGCATTTTTCTCAATATGTAAATTTCTGACATTGGCCCTTTAAAGTTCTCAGTCACAGAATTGAGCCTAACCTAACCTAACCTAACCTAACCTAACCTAACCTAATCTAACCTAATTTAACTAACCTAACCTTGGAAAAATGATTCAGTGAGGGAATAAATGGGAAAAATGTATGGGTGATTGAATTAATATACAGATTGAAGGGAGTTTAAAGCATGATGGTGGTGGTGGTGGTGGTGGTGGTGGTGGAGATAAGGAAAATATATGAACAATATATACAATGTCCCTTCAAAATCTATTAACACACACACACACACACACACACACACAGTAAAAAAATAGAAAAGAGAAGGAAGGAAATACAAAAATACATAAGGAAAAAAAAGAAAACAAAAGAAAAGCAACATACACACACAAAAAAAAAAAGAAAGAAAGAAAGGAAGAAAAAACAGAAAAAATAGAAAGAAAAAAGAAAAGAAAGAAAAACCACAAACACACAAACGCACACACATACAAACAAACAAACAAACCAACTCACTGCCTCTTATCGGGGTGGTTTCGGACGACGTGGAGTATCCTGCCGGGCGGATAGAGAGGCTGGTGGACAGTGAGGGCGATGGAGGAGTCTGAGGGGTGCGACGCGTGGTCCCTCATAGCTGCCCGGCTGGTGGAAAACTCCTCCGCCTCGCCTCCGCTGTCCTCCCACGCCCCACAGCACCTCACTGATGCCCCGATGGTCTTCCACTGCGGGTTGGGGTAGGTTAGGTTAGGTTAGGTTAGGGTAGGTTAGGTTAGGTTAGGTTTTGGTTAGGTTTGGTTAGGTTAGGTTAGGTTAGGTTTGGTTTGGTTTGGTTTGGTTAGGTTAGGTTAGGTTATATTAGGTTATGTGAAATCAAATTAAGTTAGATTAAGTTAAGCTATGTTATGTTATGCTATATTATGTTAGATTAAGTTATGTTATGCTATGTTATGTTAGATTAAGTTATGTTATGCTATGTTATGTTAGATTAAGTTATGTTATGCTATGTTATGTTAGATTAAGCAAGATTAAGTTATGTTATGCTATGTTATGTTAGATTAAGCAAGATTAAGTTATGTTATGCTATGTTATGTTAGATTAAGTTATGTTATGCTATGTTACATTAAATTAAGTAAGATTAAGATATGTTAAGCTATGTTACGTTAGATTAAGTAAGATTAAGTTATGTTATGCTATGTTACGTTAGATTAAGTAAGATTAAGTTATGTTATGCTATGTTACGTTAGATTAAGTAAGATTATGCTATGTAATGTTCCTTAGTTCCAGGTCACCTTGGGGTCTCTGGAGCGTTGGATGGCGTTGATGAGGTCAGCGCGCATTGTCTCCATCTGGTGCAGGCCGATGCGAGGCACCACGTCCTTCCCCACCACCACCGACGTGATGAAGCTGCGGGTGAACTCCACGGCCGGCATGCTTGGGGGGCGGCAATGATTAGGTTAGGTTAGAACTGATATGACGAAGAGACTGTTATGACTACTAAGATACATAAATTGAAGGAAATGTTGGAGAAATG
>CM035203.1:1291525-1294025 GCA_020233015.1 Callinectes sapidus | reverse complement strand
TGTTTGGGGGTTTTTTCATTTGAGGTTAAGTTAGGTTAGGTTATTATTATTGAGTTTTTTGTTGTGTTTTTTTGTTTAGATGTGTGTTTTTATTGGGGTTAGGTTAGGTTAGGTTATTATTATTGAGTTTTTCGTTTAAGTGTGTGTTTTTATTGGGGTTAGGTTAGGTTAGGTTAAATTAGGTTAGGTTAGTTTTGCTGAATTACCAAAGATTTATTGTTTATTATTGAGTTTTTCAGGGAGTTTTTTGTTTAGGGTGTGTGTTTTTATTTGAGGTTAGGTTAGGTTAGGTTATTATTATTGAGTTTTTTTGTTTGGGGGTTTTTTCATTTGAGGTTAAGTTAGGTTAGGTTATTATTATTGAGTTTTTTGTTGTGTTTTTTTGTTTAGATGTGTGTTTTTATTGGGGTTAGGTTAGGTTAGGTTATTATTATTGAGTTTTTCGTTTAAGTGTGTGTTTTTATTGGGGTTAGGTTAGGTTAGGTTAAATTAGGTTAGGTTAGTTTTGCTGAATTACCAAAGATTTATTGTTTATTATTGAGTTTTTCAGGGAGTTTTTTGTTTAGGGTGTGTGTTTTTATTGGGGTTAGGTTAGGTTAGGTTATTATTATTGAGTTTTTTGTTTGGGGGTTTTTCATTTGAGGTTAGGTTAGGTTAGGTTATTATTATTGAGTTTTTCAGGGAGTTTTTTGTTTAGGGTGTGTGTTTTTATTGGGGTTAGGTTAGGTTAGGTTAGGTTAGGTTAGGTTAGAAGAGTTTTGCTGAATTACCAAAGATTTATTGTTTATTATTGTGTTTTTTATTGAGTTTTTTGTTTACGGGGGTGTGTGTTTTTATTGGGGTTAGGTTAGGTTAGTTTTGCTGAATTACCAAAGATTTATTGTTTATTATTGTGTTTTTTCGTTGAGTTTTTTGTTTAGGGTGTGTGTTTTTATTGGGGTTAGGTTAGGTTAGGTTAAGTTAGGTTAGGTTAGGTTAGGTTAGGTTAGGTTAGATGTCTTATTGATTTATTTTTTAGTTTGTTTTTGGTTGGTGGTAATGTTAGTTTGAGTGTCTTTTATTGGGGTGAAGTTAAAAGAGTTTTCCTGAATAAGTTCTACTGGATAATTGAAGATGTCTTATTTATCATTTCTTTAGTTTGTTTTTGGTTGATGGTTAGGTTAGTTTGAGTGTTTTCATATGGAGTTAAAAATTTCCCTAAATCTACGGAAATTATGCTAGAAATCAAGAAAATTCCCCAAAATGAAGCAAAGAAACAAATATATACCTATTCAAAATCTATTCTGGGGTCTGCGCTCCCCCTCTAATTATCCTAACCTAACCTAACCTAACCTAATGAAGTTCCTTAAATGTAGCTTTGGGGTATGTAAGGGTTTTGAGTGGGGTGGAGGGAGACATAATGAGCTATATATGGTGTTAATAATCTATGGTAATTTCTCTAGCATTATTATGAATTAGCGAGTACTATGGGGTTGAAAAATGGTCTTAACAGTGTGAATTAGACAGTTAAGACACTCTACTGCACTGTATTGTCTGAAACTGCAATAATACCAAACCTTCCCCTTCGCAAATCAATATAAAGTAAAAATAAACGTAAAAAAAAAGAAAAAGAAATACAAAGTAGAAATAAACGTAAAAAATAAAGAAAACAAAGAAAGAAAGAAAAAGAAAGAGAAAGGAAAGAACAGCAAGAACAGAAAGAAAAGAGAAAGAAAAGGAAGAAAAGAAAAACACCAAAAACACCCAATAACAACCATGCCATATTTCCCCCTTATTTCCCCTCACTACACCCTGTCACGTCACATATACACCCCACCAACACCTATATAATCTCCCTTTCTCCCTTGTCACTCACCCTGCCGTGCCTGGAGCGTGTGTGCCTCATCATGCCACCCTCAACACTACCAATGCTCCTTCACAATGCCCAAATGCCCCGAAGCATGCCCCAAATACTGCCAATTTTATATCTTCCCTTTATTTTTCCTGTTTTTATTACAATTTTGACGTTTCAGGGCTGTTTTAGGGGTATTTTAGGGTTAATTTATTCTTTCTTTTATATCTTTTCTATTTGTTTCACGTTTATTAAGTGGTTTTCTATTTTTTTTCGATTTTTTTCCTGTTTTTTTTAAGGATCTAACGGGAAACAGCTGTTCGTTTTGTTTTTGTTTTGGTGAGGCTCGATTGATCTTGATCTTGAGGGGTTATGTGTGTTTTTGAGTTTTTAATGGTGTTTTTTGGGGTTTTGGGTGCTGTTATTGTTTGGAAATGTATTTTAAGTGGTTTGTTGGTTTTTAATGGTGTTTTTTTGGTGGTTTGGGTTTTGTGTTTACTTAGAAATGTATATTAAGAGTTTTTTTGTGTTTTCTTCCTCTTTCTCTCAGTTATTAAAGTTAGTCTATTAATCTTTCTCTTTCTCTCACAAACAATCAATTTTACTCTCTCTCTCTCTCTCTCTCTCTCTCTCTCTCTCTCTCTCTCTCTCTCTCTCTCTCTCTCTCTC
>CM035203.1:1263928-1274297 GCA_020233015.1 Callinectes sapidus | reverse complement strand
GAGAGAGAGAGAGAGAGAGAGAGAGAGAGAGAGAGAGAGAGAGAGACTTGTTTTTGTCTTGTTTTGGTTTGGTGTCGTGAAGTGCCGTGTGTGTGTGTGTGTGTGTGTGTGTGTGTGTGTGTGACTGTAATGTGACTCTGTACGTGTGTTAAGACCTGTTATTGCGTAGCCGTGTCAATTTACGCGCGCGCGCGCGCGCGAGCGTGTGTGTGTGTGTGTGTGTGTGTGTGTGTGTGTGTGTGTGTGTGTGTAATTAGCGACACCAGACACCTGTAATTAGCCTCGTCTAGGTCGTCCAGGTGTATTAATTACCTACCTGTGACTTGTGTTATTATCTTGATTAATTATTTACTTAATGCAGGACGAGGAAATTAGAATGTGTCCCTGTGTTATTCCTAAGCTTAGTTGTTTAGTATCTTATCTTATTTGTTATCGGTTATGTTTGTTATTCTTGTTATTATCTTTACTCTCATTCGCTTTTTATATCTTTCTCTCTTTTCATTTTCTTTTCATATTCCTCTTTCCTAAGTTTAGTTGTTCATTATCTTATCTTATTTGTTATCAATCGTGTTTGTTATTCTTCTTATCCTTACTCTGATTCGTTTTTGATATCTTTCTGTCTTTTAATTTCTTTTCATATTTCTTTATTCCTAAGTTCATTTGTTCATTGTTGTTATCTTGTTATCTTATTTGCTATCTGTTATGTTATTTCTTATTCTTGTTCTTATCTTTACTCTCATTCGCTTTTGATATCTTTCTCTTTTTCCATTTTCTTTTCATATTCCTTATTATCTTGTTGTCTTTTTGCTATGTCATGTTATCCTTGTAATTGTTACTATTGTTTTTCTTTTTTTCTTTATTCGTTTTTGACATTCATCTATCCTTCTCTTTTTTCATGTTACTTCACTTGATAAGAAAAAATATTCCTTCATAATTTACCTAACATATTTATTGTCTAATTTTTATATTTATCTAACTTATTCATTTATTTTTTCTTATTCCTCCATTTCAGCAACAACAACAAGAACAAAAATAGATTAATAAGAAATAAAGTCCTATCTAATTTATTTCATTCGAACACTGTTATTTTTATTTACCTTCCCTTTTTCTTTTTCATTAGTTTGAAGGGAGGAAATATGAAGGCAAAGTGAATGAACGCAACACCAACAGATGGCCTCGTTAACTCGTCAAATCAGTGCAGGGGTGGTGAGTGGCGGTGGTGGTGGTGGTGGCGGTGGTGGCGGCGGTGGTAGTGGTGGTGGTGATTGGTAAGAGTCGATTGAGAGTGATGGTGATGGTGGTGGTGTTGGTGTTCATTTTAGTTATACCCCCCCTCTCTCTCTCTCTCTCTCTCTCTCTCTCTCTCTCTCTCTCTCTCTCTCTCTCTCTCTCTCTCTCTCTCTCTGTTCTGCATCTGCATCTGTTCTCCTTTCCCCCTCAGTGAAGCTTTTCCCTCGTATTCTCTTCACGTAATGGTTGGCGGCAAATGAAATGTTTCTCTCAATTCTTCCTCAACAATATGTGATGCTTTTACCAGCAGTCCATTCTCTTTCCCTTCATTTTCTTTTTTTTTTTTCTTTTCTTTTTTTCTTCCTCATCTTTGTGCAGTCTTCTAATATAAGTGATGGAAGAGGCATGAAAAGTATGAATGCGCGGGAATGTTAGTAAAGTTCCTGTCATGAATGCTTGCAGTGTTTTGTAACTTCCTCACCTGAGTTCAGAAAAAAAGTAGCTTCTCTTATTTAATATCGTATTTATACATGCATATATAAATATATAAATATACATTTTTCTTTTAAGTTGCTGCCTTGTATTCTTATACATGTGATCAGAGAATAGTTTGCATGGAATATTGTTAATTTTCTTGGGTCTGTTTATGAATCCATTAAGACGTTTGTTGCTTTCTTTAACTAAACACTTGAATTTTTCAGGCCTGGAATACATTTTCTGGTTAGTTTCCATGCAGTTTTGTTTTCCGTGTGGTCTACTTCGTTTTCTTTATTTTTAGACAAGCAGCTTGGTCCACTTAGGGAGAAGTACTAACTCAAACAGCAAGGTTTCCCCGCCGTAGGATACTTTCATACTTAATACACAGGAAAACTATCAACTCCACCAAATTAACGAGAGCGTCTTACGTCTCATGTTGTTATTCTTATCATACGTAATGCAAATGCTGAACACCTAATGGTGGTCGTGAGTGACGAAAAGAAAATGAATGATGGGATGATGAAGATGATGATGATGATGATGGTGATGTGTGTGTGTGTGTGTGTGTGTGTGTGTGTGTGTGTGTGTGTGTGTGTGTGTGTGTGTGTGTGTGTGTGTGAACTCCGGAACTCTCTACCTGCTTCTAGATCTCCAACTTCCTATGACTCAATCTTATCTAAGAGGAAGGTTTCAAGCCATTTGTCTTTGTGTTTTGGCTAATTCTAAAGACCTTTAAGTGGATTGGGAAATTAGTGGTCATTATTTCAATTGATTTTGTTGTCTTTAGCTACACACACGCACACACACACACACACACACACACACACACACACACACACACACACACACACGCCGGTCTGCAGGCCTTCTCCACAACCTTACTCCACATTAGCATACTTAACTGAGGGCTATGCATAAACCATAACATTTCGAATTGGCCTAACATGAATAATAAATGCGCAGCGGTGGTGGGAGGAGGAGAAGGAGGAGGAGGAGGAAGGGGAGAAGAGGAGGTTGTCTGCTGCCCCTACTGGAATAATCGTTTGTAGAGGGAGCAGAAGCCGCCCCTTCTCGCCCCGCCCCTCATCGTCCCGTCCTCCTCCTATTCTTTTCCCCGCCACACCCGCAGCCGCCTCCCGCCGCACTCCGCCCTTCCCCTCACCACCTAATATGTGATTCAACTTCGTAACAAGATTTGGGTCAGGGTTTTCCTTTTGAACTGAAGGGGAAAGTGTGCTGCAGAAACTCTCTTCACTAACACAACTCTCTCTCTCTCTCTCTCTCTCTCTCTCTCTCTCTCTCTCTCTCTCTCTCTCTCTCTCTCTCTCTCTCTCTCTCTCTCTCTCTCTCTCTGTGTAAAGATCGCGTGGCCACAAAATATGCTTTCTACATTCTTTTTCTTCTTCTTTCTCGTTTTTTTTTCTCTCTCGGGAGGTTTACGTAAAGTGATGGCGTGAACTTTAGCCGTGCCAGTTAAATACTTGTAACGTTAATAAAACTTGTAGATGGGCCGTTCACAAGACACGTTTTGGGGCTGAAGCTCAATCTACTGGAAACGCTGAGTCATCATGATAAAGTACAAAGCGACACCTATTCATTTTTTTTCTTTTTCCTTTTTCTTTTTTTTACGGTAGGCGGGGGGGGGGGGTTCCCTTTACCACCTTCCCTTCCCTTCACCCCTCGCCTTCTTTGTCAGGGACGCTGGAAAAGTGGACGTGAATATGATGCGCCTGCAAGACCCGAACCTCGAAGAGAGAGAAAGAGAGAGGGAGAGAGAGAGGGAAAGAGAGAGAGTAAGAGGTGTATGTGTTCTTTTCCTTCCCCGGCGCTGCGTGGGATGGATAATACAATGTAAGATGATTGCGATTCCGTAGAAGGTAATCCCATTTACCTTACGTGGTTTCCTTCCCCTTCCCCCCCCCACCCCCCTTACTGCTAATTCCGCTTGCCGTATATCTTCATCCCCTAAAGAGATCCTTCCCCAGCACGACCTGACACACCTTCCATTGTTCCAGGATGCTCCCCTTCCGCGCGGCAGCTGGCCATCCCCCGCACCTCGCCTCTTCCCTGCTAATTCATTTTCCTCTTTACCTCTCTTCTCTCTCTTCCGGGTATTTCCCACCGCGCTCCTCTTTTCCTCACGCCTTCCTCTCGTTATTCCTCCCTCCCCGCCCACCCTCGCCCTCCCTTCACTCTTCTTCTCATACAAACCCAGCCAAGCGCATGAAATAAGCTTTCAGTGCGGGGCCTTTACATTAACCTCTCAGCCGATCTTGCTTAGCCTTCACTTTGGATCATTATTTTAGACTCTCTCTCTCTCTCTCTCTCTCTCTCTCTCTCTCTCTCTCTCTCTCTCTCTCTCTCTGTATTCTTTTATCTCCTTCCTGGTCCCTGTGAACTTGCTGGACAACCTCGACGGAAAAAGAATCCACAGCCTGACCCGACTTACGTACATCCTTCCCTGTTTCCTTGTTTTCCTCCCTTGTCCCTCTGCAGAAGTCTGACACTCCTCTTTCCCCGGTGTACAAGTCACAAGTCATACCTGCCCTCACCTGGACATGTAGATTTGGTCATTCCTTCCTGTTTGCCTCCAAGGTGCGCTATACTTCCCTTCTTGTCCCCTCGCCACCAAGTGTATAAAGGTTGGGACGTAGCTGTCACTTCCCCTCGCCCTCAGATGTCGTCTCCCCTCGTTTCCCTCCCTGACAGACACTGGCTTGAGGGGACGACAAATTTCCCACCGATGTGAAAATTTGCTCTATAGGATGATGCGCCTCCCTCTCCCCTCTAAAGAGTTTTCCGTTCTCCCACATCTTTATTCTTTTTCCCTGCAGGCCGCGGGGAGAAGCTGCAGGCGGGAGCGGTTAATGGCAACCCTAAAGTTAATTAGATCTCATCCTCCTTCCCGTCAGATGAATCGTACAGGAGGCGGCTGGGAAGTAAGAGTGAAGAAGAGTGAGTGCGGGAGAAAAGAGTGAAGGGTGTACATCACTCACAAACCTGGCTCGAACTCTCCCCAGCGGCGGTGTGGCGAGGCTGACCACACAAAGGACGACCCATTAAGGCAAGTGAACACAAGTGGAGGTGACACGTGGGATACTTCGTCCTCGAGTCCCGCTGAATTGTGTGTGTTTAGGGGAAGTGAAGCCTTTTGATACCGAGGCCTCACACTCACACACACACACACACACACACACACACACACACACACACACACACACACACACACGTATAGGGATGTTCCTCCACCACTTTCACTTCCCTAAGCCGGCCATAACGTCACGTATATCCTCCCCACACCTTCGTCTCTCTCAGATTTAGTGCTTATTCACCTCGTTTTTTACCATCGCTTTGCAAAGTCTCCCTTCCTGTCATTTTTTACTATCTCATGGCCGTCTCTCTCTCTACCCTTCTTTCCTCTTACTTCTCTTTCTCTTTCCTCCTCCTCCTCCTCCTCCTCCTCCTCCTCCTCCTCCTCTTCCTCCCTCTCTTTCTACCATTCTTTCCTCCTCTTCCTCTCTTCCTCCTCTATTCTCTCGGTCGTTCCCGAGAGAAAAAGGAGGACTAAGAGAGAGGAACCGGATGCTCCTGCTCGTTGTCTTAGAAAAGTGAAGTCAAGATTCTCCTCAACGTTATGACATTTTCTTGGTATTGACGCTTGACGATACTTGAGATTGATGCTTTAATCCGAGGGAACCCAAGTGAATGAGGCTCCAGGAACAAAATATCCACCTTCAGGAGAGAGTGGAAGGGTCATTGCACGAAAACAAGTACCGATTAATTGTTACACGATATACATAGAAAGCATGCGTCGATGTACCTAGAGGGAGGTTAAGGGATACACACGATGCACCAATGAGAGAAAAGTGGAGGAAATACGAAGACGACAAGCTAAGGATGGAGATGGACAAGACTCAGTTCTCTCGGTGCTACAGTGTCATCCGATTCACCTCTTTTCTCTTTTTTTGTTTGCTTCTCGTTAGCAGCACGTGGCTACACCGGCAACCCCGCAGGCAAACAGGCCTCATACAGCATCAGAAAAAAATACAAAACTCCCCTCCGCGTCCCCTTTCGTCAGCAGTGCCCCACGTAAAGCCACCCGCGCCACGCTCCTTTGATGCAAATTCCCAAGTGGGATTTGTCTTTTTGAAAAGGTGCTGACAGGACGAATAAAATGGATGCCTTGTACGGGGTATCTTTTATGAGGAAAGCCAGATCTACTTGATTGCCCGCCACGAGAGAGAAAAGGCCAGACACTTTGATAACTTATGCAATTTAGACACTAGTAATGCTATAAACTCAATAAAAGAGGGACAGATGCACTTATCTTTCCCCCCCTCGGAATGAGATATCGAAACACACACACACACACACACACACACACACACACACACACACACACACACACACACACACACACACACACACACACACACACACACACACACAAACACAATCTCCATTTTATTTCCTAGCCAAACGTTTTCTACTAACATCACATCCCAATTTTACCTGAAACACTCCAATTTTAACTTTTCTCTCCAACTACAAACTTCCCCTTCATGTATTTAAATCTCAACCCAATAAAAAGGAGAAAAAGAGGAAAAAGAAACAACCACGATTTCCAAGGCCACAGAGATGACGAACAGGGTTTTCAAGAGCGTTTTTCCAATTAGTAATGTAGAAATCTTATTATTCTGTTTCTAGAAAGCGTTAAAAAGATTAAATAAAACCTTTGGAAATAATGGTGGTGAAGCACAGAGGTGTTTAAGAATATGAGTTGAATTACCCCAAGTTTATCTGTACTCTCAATCACCAATACACTCTATCAAAGGAGGCAAAGTTAATCTCGTTACTGGTCAGCTTTCATGTGTTGCAGTTTGGTCGACATGCCTCCCTACCTTTCCTCTTTTCCTCTTATTACCATTTCGCGTCTCGTTCTCTGCTCTCTGATCTCCCTCTCTCATCTTTCCCTACGTTGGTATTCCTTCCTCTCCTACACTACACCCACCACTAAGTGTTGACGAGCCCAAAAGAGTATCATGTTTCTTGAGTGGTGAAGTAAAAAGAAATGAAAAGATCATTCAGTGGACAATAATATTTCTATAGGAGACAGCGATGTCTTTACTACAAAAAGAAGTAAATAACGACGTCCTAACATCACCATTCACTGCGTTGGTGGAGGATACCGTTTGTCGTTAATTAACAGCGACAGACGCCTGGTGGTGGTGGTGTCGATACCGCGTCGTTAACTTTAGAGGCAGCGGGCCCAGCAGCACAGCAACTATAAACACAGACGTGGCCCCTTTCCCACTTCACTACAGGCACAGGGGCACTGCCAGGCACTCACAGGCACTGGCAGGGTCACAGTACACGGCATGGCACAATAAATCCACAATAACAGCCCTTAATGGTGAACAGGAAGGAAAGGAAAGGAGAGACGGCAGAGTGTATGTGGGTGTCACCTGTCTTCCTATACAGCACAGACAGCCACGCTCTCCCACGTCCACGCCCATACTCAAGTCCACGCCCACGCCTCTTCCCCGTCTAAATTCAGGGATTGCATCATCCGTACGTGACGATAAATGTCTTTCAGTCAGAGAGAGAGAGAGAGAGAGAGAGAGAGAGAGAGAGAGAGAGAGAGAGAGAGAGAGAGAATCAGAGCTGGCTTTAATGTATAAACTTACTTAACCCCCTTGATATATAACGTTCTTTGCATAATAACCCACTCGATTTCTTAGCTGTGTGAAAAAAAAAACATTGAAATATACAACTACTACTAATGTTTGGCCTCGTTCTTATGGCGTATTACTTGTTATTTTTCGCTAATTAGGCTTATTTTGACTATTATGGGGGTTTATATTTATTAATCTATTGTCTATCTTTATTATTTGTATATAACCTACGTGTTTTCTTAGCTGTGGGAAGAGAAACATGGAAATATACGACTACGTTTTGCTCCCAGTGCGAATAGACATGACTTACGGTCGGCCTTGTTCCTTCCTGATATTAACGTGTTTTTTCTTTCGCTAATTCGCTTTATTTTGACGTTTATTGTGTTATATACATCTTTATCTATCGTCTATCTATGTTCTTTGCATATTACCTACTCGATTTCTTAGCTGTGTCATGAGAACCATGGAAAAATACCCTGCTTTTTGTTCCGAGTGCTGGTAGGACTACTGGTCGGACTTGTTTCTTAATTCATTTTCGCATTGTTGTTTTCATTAATTCGCTTTACTTTGACGTTTATGGGGTTATATATTGATTTATCTATTGTCTATCCATGTTTTTTGCATATTACCTACTCCATTTCTTAGCTGTGTCAAGAGAACCATGGAAAAATACGACTACTTTTTACTTCGAGTGCCGGTAAACATGACTTACCGTCAGCTTTGTTCCTTCTACTTATTTCACAAGTGTTTTCTTTGGCAAATCAAGTTATTTGTGGCGTTTATGGGGCTATGTATATTCCCTTACTGTCTATCTATGTTCTTTGCATATAACCTACTCGATTCCTTAGCTGTGTCAAGAGAACAATGGAAAAATCAATCACTTTTTGGCAGCTGTTAAAATAATATGCTAGTTCCAGGCCAGCCATGAGGGTGGGGTGTGTGGTATCCGGGACGGAGGCGAGTCAGTGTGTTCTGGGGTAAGATACGAAGAACTGTACTGCGTTTAATATATTGAAAAGCCTCTGGTTGAACGGATACGGACGATTTCTATCTGAAAAACAGTCATTTAAAGTAAATAACGGTATTTCACGATGTTTTTGACACTGTAGTGGCGTATTAAGACGCTCTTTACCTAAAAGAGAAAGATCAAGTGACCAGCTGGAGTTCACAAGTATTTTTCAGTAGTTTTGATGGCAGAATAAGAAGACTGTGCTAGTTTATTCAGTGTCCAAGTCATCTAATTCCTACACTGAAGCTGCAAGATGGAGTAACAGATAATGGATTGTGCTATTACAACCACTACCCTTGCCGTGTGTCAAGGTTTATGTAAGGTGAGTCACCATCCCCCACTTGTGGCGCAGTCTTGGATTCTTATTTTATCGGTCATTTTAAGCCATATCTCTCAATCATTACAGGCTCATCTTGCCACAGTATGCTGCCATGGTAATAAGCTTTCATATTAGCCATTCAAACATAGCTTTCGTGGTCAAGTTTAAGTTTAATGAAGGTGGGAGTGAGATAGGAGAGGGGGCCGTACCCCACCACGGGGCCTCCGCCAGCCGACTCATACATCAGGATATTGTCTTCGTTTCTGGACTGTTTATTTGGGATCAATAGTCAAATTTAACGCTTTCTATGAATACTGCAGCGTGTTTCAAGTGATTTGCGTGCGTGTAAGGGGTGGAGATCGCTGTGGTTGGCGTTATCAGGGTGGTAAATAAGGAAGAATTTTTGCGCTAAATTTCTTGGAACGCCAAATTCACTTTTTTATTTGAGGCTGTATCAAGTTGTTATTAATTGCAAGAGGTATTCCAAACACAATGATGTTTTATGCCTAAAGTTCAGTGAAATAAGTGGAGAGGAAGAGTGTTATTTAGCGGTGTCAAAGTTACATTAAAAACTTAATTATCAGCCTATGAACAGTTTATTTCTGCCTCTAACTGACTCTAAGGTGTTTAAAATAATCAAAATTAAATAATCGAGTGTTTTGAAATGGGTTTTGGTTCCTCTGAGGTGGTAGTTAATGGATATTTAACGAGTTTTAAAAAGGGTCATATTTTCATAAAATGTTTTTTTCCCCGTAGAATTTCTTCACAATTACTGTTGTTAGGAGTGTGTTTATATTTTGGGAATTAGTTATCCTATTTATCACGTCGGATCAGATACAATAGGTTGATCTAATGGCGTTTTATCGAGGGGTCATTTTTAAAATGGTTTACGCTACGTAAATATAAAGCACCTGTGACGTCATCAGCCATGACGTCATCAGCTGTGACGTCATCAGCGGTGACGTCATAGGGCAGGTGCCTCCCTGCCCCCTTGCCTTCCTGACTTATATGCAATATATAGCATGAGTTACTGTTTGTTTACTGTGTGTGTGTGTGTGTGTGTGTGTGTGTGTGTGTGTGTGTGTGTGTGTGCGCGTGTGTGTGATGCTGTAAAACTGTTATATTGGCTCCTTCTATAACTAGCATTGTGAACTGATTTTTTGCGGGGATTTTTAGGTGTGTGTGCGTGGTGCGCGTGCGTGTCTGTGTGTGTGTGTGTGTGCGTGTGTGTCTGTGTGTGTGTGTGTGTGTGTGTGTGTGTGTGTGTGTGTGTGTGTGTGTGTGTGTGTGTGTGTGTGTGTGTGTGTGTGTGATGCCGTAATACTGTTATTTTGGCTCTCTCCATAACTAGCATAGCGAAGCTTTTTTAGGGGATTTTAAGGTGTGTGTGTGTGTGTGTGTGTGTGTGTGTGTGTGTGTGTGTGTGTGTGTGTGTGTGTGTGTGTGTGTGTGTGTGTGTGTGTGTGTGAATGCGTGTGTGTATTGCTATAATACTCTTATATTGGCTCTCTCCATAACAAGCATTGTGAAGCTATTTTTCGGGGATTTTGAAGTGTGTGTGTGTGTGTGTGTGTGTGTGTGTGTGTGTGTGTGTGTGTGTGTTGCTGTGTGTGTGTGTGTGTGTGTGTGTGTGTGTGTGTGTGGCTGTGTGTGTGTGTG
>CM035203.1:1210114-1235114 GCA_020233015.1 Callinectes sapidus | reverse complement strand
TTTTTCTTGTATCTTTTTCTTTATGTTTTTTTTTTTTGTGTGTGTGTGTCTATGTGTGTGTGTGTGTGTGTGTGTGTGTGTGTGTACGTGTGTGTGTACGTGTGTGTGTGTATGTGTGTTTCTTTGCATCATTCAAATATTTCTTGTATCTTTTCTTCATGTGTTTTTTCTTTTTGTGTCTGTGTGTGTGTGTTCTTGTGTGTGTACGTGTGTGTGTACGTGTGTGTGTGTGTGTGTGTGTGTGTTTTAAGTTGTATTTCTTTGCATCATTCAAATATTTTTCTTGTACCTTCTTTTTCATGCTTTTTTTTTTTGTGTGTGTGTATGTGTGTATATAAACTGTATTTCTTTGCATCATTCAAATATTTTTCTTCTACCTTTTCTTCATATGTTTTTTCTTTTTCTTTTTTCTGTGCATGCGTGTATTAAGCTTTATTTCTTCACTAAACATCTCTTATTGTACCTTTTTTTCTTGTGTTATGTGTCTGTCTGTCTGTGTGTGTATGTATGTGTGTGTGTGTGTCTGTGTGTGTGTGTGTGCGCATTACTAGTACACATTAACCCCCATCACATTCCCCCATCACTACAAACACATTCCTTTCTTCCATCTCTCATTAAACCCAAATATTAACTCACAGCGCTACAAGACAGTCTATTTGTGCTGTTCTCAGGATGTTGTGACCGACCTTAATGCAGAGAGTGAGCCAATACCCATGGACGAAACGAGGGAAGACTGGCTGGGACACAAGGTAAGAGAGAGAGAGAGAGAGAGAGAGAGAGAGAGAGGGAGAGAGGGAGAGAGAGAGAGAGAGGTCTTTAGTTATCTTCCTTCAATCTTTCTCACCAATTTTCTCATCTTTCCTATCCTTCATTCATTTGTTTATCTCAATTTTAACCCCTCTAACCTAACCTAACCTAACCTAACCTAACCATATTTTCTCATCTTTCCTATCCTTCATTTACTAGTTTTATCTCAATTTTAACCCCTCTAACCTAACCTAACCTAACCTAACCTAACCTAACCTAACCATATTTTCTCATCTTTCCTATCCTTCATTTACTAGTTTTATCTCAATTTTAACTCCTCTAACCTAACCTAACCTAACCTAACCTAACCTAACCTAACCTAACCTAACCATATTTTCTCACCTTTCCTATCCTTCATTCACTAGTTTTATCTCAATTTTAACCCCTCTAACCTAACCTAACCTAACCTAACCTAACCTAACCTAACCATATTTTCTCATCTTTCCTATCCTTCATTTACTAGTTTTATCTCAATTTTAACCCCTCTAACCTAACCTAACCTAACCCACCCCCAGGGCATGGTATCCGCAGCAGAGTACATCCGTCGAAAGCTGCGCGACGACAATATTCTGGGCCGCGCGTTGTCCTTTGACCCAACAAAGGGGACCCAGACTTACGACTTTGTGTTGGTGGGCCACTCCCTCGGGGCAGGAACGGCAGCCATCCTCGCTATCCTATTGAAGCAGGAACACCCTAATCTGAGCTGCTTTGCTTATTCTCCGCCTGGTGGTCTTCTCAGGTATGTGTGTGTGTGTGTGTGTTTACCTGTTTGTGATTTGTTTATTTGTGTTTACCTATTTGTGTTTACCTGTTTGTGATTTGTCTATTTGTATTTGTCTTTTTGTGTTTACGTGGTTGTGTTTATGTAGTTGTGTTATGTAGGGTTTGTGTGGGGTTCATAGTGTTCTGTTTTTATGTCCCTATATCTTTATTATTTCCTTAGATTTTTGTATGTTGGTTGGTGTGACAATCTCTTCTTTTAATCCATTCCAAATATCCACTGTTCTATGCACAAAACTGTATATTTTTTTAATGTCCTTTAAACACTGACTCTTTTTGATCTTCCTTGTGTGTCCTTTCATCTATGTGTGTGTTTATTTATCAGGATTTTGTACAGTATTTTCCCTAGTTGTATTTAGGGTTTAAGTGGTTTGATAGTGTTTGTCTTCATATCTCAAACATTTCCTTGAGTTTATGTATCTTAGTAGTCATAACAGTCTCTTCGTCATATCAGTCCTAACCTAACCTAATTGTTGTCGCCCCCCAAGCATGCCGGCCGTGGAGTTCACCCGCAGCTTCATCACGTCGGTGGTGGTGGGGAAGGACGTGGTGCCTCGCATCGGCCTGCACCAGATGGAGACAATGCGCGCTGACCTCATCAACGCCATCCAACGCTCCAGAGACCCCAAGGTGACCCCAACTAAGGAACATTACATACCATAACATAACTTAATATAACGTAACATAGCTTAACATAACTTAATCTAACATAATATAACATAACATAGCATAACTTAATCTAATGTAACATAGCATAACAACTTAATCTAACATAACTTAATCTTACTTAATCAAACGTAACATAGCATAACAACTTAATCTAATGTAACATAGCATAACATAACTTAATCTTACTTAATCTAACATAACATAGCATAACATAACTTAATCTTACTTAATCTAATGTAACATAGCATAACATAACTTAATCTAACGTAACATAGCATAACTTTATCTTACGTAATTTAATATAACATAGCATAACATAACTTAATCTTACTTAATCAAACGTAACATAGCATAACAGCTTAATCTAACATAACATAGCATAGCATAACTTAATCTTACTTAATCTAACATAACACAGCATAACATAACATAGCTTAACTTAATCTAACTTAACTTAATTTGACTTTCCATAACCTAACATAACATGACATAATTTACTGTAACCTAACCTAACCTAACCTACCCTAACATAACATAACAGAATATAAGATAACATAATTCAACCTAACCTAACCTAACCTAACCTAAACTTAATCTCACTAAAATCTAACCTAACCTAACCTAAATTTAATAATCTCACCAAAATCTAACCTAACCTAACCTAAACTTAATAACCTCACCAAAACCTAACCTAACCTAACCTACCCCAACCCACAGTGGAAGACCATCGGGGCATCAGTGAGGTGCTGTGGGGCGTGGGAGGACAGCGGAGGCGAGGCGGAGGAGTTTTCCACCAGCCGAGCAGCTATGAGGGACCACGCGTCACACCCCTCAGATTCCTCCATCGCCCTCACTGTCCACCAGCCTCTCTATCCGCCCGGCAGGATACTCCACGTTGTCCGAAACCACCCCGATAAGAGGCAGTGAGTTTGTTTGTTTGTACGTTTGTTTGTGTGTGTGTGTGTTTTTTCTTTCTTTTCTTTTTTCTTTCTATTTTTTCTGTTTTTTCTTCCTTTCTTTCTTTCTTTTTTTTTGTGTGTGTGTGTGTATGTTGCTTTTCTTTTGTTTTCTTTTTTTTCTTGTGTATTTTTGTATTTCTTTCCTTCTTTTTCTATTTTTTTTACTGTGTGTGTGTGTGTGTGTGTGTGTGTGTGTTGACAGATTTTGAAGGGACATTGTATATATTGTTCATATATTTTCCTTATCACCACCACCACCACCACCACCACCACCACCACCACCACCACCACCACCACCACCACCATGCTTTAAACTCCCTTCAATCTGTATATTAATTCAATCACCCATGCATTTTTCCCATTTATTCCCTCACTGAATCATTTTTTCATGCTTAGGTTAGTTAGATTAGGTTAGGTTAGGTTAGGTTAGGTTAGGTTAGGTTAGGTTAGGCTCAATTTTGTGACTGAGAACTTTAAAGGGCCAATGTCAGAAATTTACATATTGAGAAAAATGCATTTGAAATATTACTGAACCTCTGTTAAAATTGACATAATTACAACAAACTTTGAATGGGTAAACAACATTGGCCATTATACCATTGATAAACTAATACATTTCTACCTTATTGTTATGTTTTATCTATTAGTCATCCATTTTCTAACATTCTTTTAACTCAGTCATAAAATTATTCACCTGTACAGTAATTTTTTGGTACAATTTCATCCCAGTGTTTTTTTAATGTATAATAAGAATTGCCTTTTTTAGCTCAACTATAAAATTATTCACTTATACAATTATTATTCCTAACTTTTTCATTTAGTTATAATCAGAATCACCCTTCTACCTCCCAACCATAGAATTATTGACACATATAATAATTTTTTCTAGTACAATTTTATCCCAATGTTTTTTTTTCAGGTGTGTATAATTAGAATCACTTTTTTACCTCTTAACTGTAAAATTATTCACTCATACAATTACTTTATCACATTTTCTTCCCAGTATTTTTTTTTTTTTTATGTATAATTAAAATCACACATGAGTATTTTTTGGGTTTCAAGTATTCTCTCAATTATTCACTCATACATTCACTTAAGCACAATAATTTCTTCCCTGTGTTTCTTTTTTCATGTATAATTAAAATCACACATAAATATTTTTTGGGGTTCAATTATTCTCTCAATTATTCACTCATACAATCACTTAAACATTATTTCTTCCCAGTATTTTTTTCTTTCATGTATAATTAGAATCACACATGAGTATTTTTTGGGGTTGAATTATTCTCTCAATTATTCACCTATACAATTACTTTAGCACAATCCCAGTATTTTTTTTTTTTATGTATAATTAAAATCACACATGAGTATTTTTTGGGGTTTAATTAATCTCTGAATTATTCACTCATACAATCACTTAAGCACAATATCTACCCAGTGTGTTTCTTTTTTCATGTATAATTAGAATCACACATGAATATTTTTTTGGGGTTTAATTATTCTCTCAATTACTCACTCATACAATCACTTAAGCTCAATTTCTTCCCAGTATTTTTCTTCACGTATAATTAGAATCGCACATGAGTATTTTTTGGGTTCATTTATTCTTTTTCCCTCCCTTTTTTGCTGAACAGACAAAAACATGAGTCAAGGTTTAGGTAAGTGGTGTGAGGGAAGTAACTTATTGCCAATTTGCACTGTAACCATTTGCTGTATTCTCTATCACCACTTGTACCTTACCTGTATTTTACCTGTATTTTACCTGCTCCTCCTCATTAGCCTCAGATATTGTTTAAGTAGACTCTATGTAATCTTTCTTTCTTTTTTCCCATTTCTCTTTCATATGTGTATCTTTGTTATAATGTGTGTTTTGGTATCAGGTTTTTTTCTGTTAATTTTCCTCTTTTTGTTGTTATCTATTCATTTCTTCATTTTTTTTTTTTTCAGCTGACTTTTCTCTTCTTTTCTGTATTTTTTGTCTTTGTTTTTTTCTATTTTTTGACACATATATGTAATAATCTTTGTTATAATGTGTGTTTTGGTATTAATTCTTTTTTCATTTTTTCTGCTATCTTCCTCTTCTTTTTCTGTCTTTTTTTATCTTCCTTTTTTTTCTGTTTTGTCACTTATATGTAATTATCTTTGTTATAATTTGTCTTTTTCATATCTTTTTTCATTTTTTCCTCTTTTCATTTTATCCTGCTAATCTTTCTCTTTTTCCTTCTTTTTAATTTTTACCTTTTTTCTCATCTTTCTTGTATGTAATTATCTTTGTTATGATATGTGTCTTTTTTGGTATCAATTGCCTTTTTGTCTCTTTTCTTCTTATTCAGCTAATCTTTCTCTTTTTTCCTTACTTTCTTTTCTTTTTCTATCTTTCTCACTTCTAAGTAATTATCTCAAGCTTTGTTGTAATGTATATCTTTTTAGAATTGTTTCTTTTCTTCAATCTTTCTTTCTTTCTTTCTTTCTTTCTTTCTTTCTTTCTTTCTTTCTCACTTTCTCTTTATTTCCCTCTCATTAACCTCATTCATGTATAAATATGTATGTATTCTCTTCTATGTATAAAATATGTACCATAGAGTGTGTATTCCTTGTATTCTTGGTATCTTCTTTGTATGTATGTATGTATGTATGTATGTATATAGAATTTGTATGTATTATAAGATTGTATATTTTTTTGCAATTCTCTCTCAATGACTGACTAGGAAAGAAAAATAATGATGATGATGATGATGAGAGAGAGAGAAACATTTATTTAATTTATCATACCACAAAAGATTCATATGTAATTTATTTTTTTTATCAGACTAACCATTATTCACCAAATTATACAAATGACAGACCAGGAAAGAAAAAGTAATAATAATAATAACAAGAAAGAAACCCCCCAAAAAAACACATTTATATAATCTAATCCTTCACAAACTCCATAATTAACTTCCAACACCACACCAGCCACCAACAACACCACAGAGAGAAAGAAAGAAAAAAAAAACTAATAATAAGATAAAAAAAGAGAGAGAAAAAAAATAATAATGATAAAAAACACAAATAACCACACAATTACAAAACCCAATACACCACAAACTCCATAATCAACACCCAACACCACACCAGCCACCAACAACACCACAACACCTAACCAGACAAACAAAACCTTAATAATGCGATAAAAAACACACAAAAACACACAATAACAAAACCCAATACACCACAAACTCCATAACTAAACCCCAACACCACACCACCCACCAACAACACCACAACACCAAACCAGAGAGAGAAACAACAAAAAACCCTAATAATGATAAAAAACACAAAAAACCACACATTTATATAATCTAATCCTTCACAAACTCCAAAATCAACACCCAACACCACACCACCCACCAACAACACCACAACACCAAACCACAGACAAAAACAACAAAAAACCTTAATAATGAGATAAAAAAAACACAATAAAACACACATTTATATAATCTAATCCTTCACAAACTCCATAATCAACACCCACCAACACCACACCACCCACCAACAACACCACAACACCAAACCAAAGAGAGAGAGAGAGAAAAAAACCCTAATAATGATAAAAAACACAAAAAACCACACATTTATATAATCTAATCCTTCACAAACTCCATAATCAACACCCACCAACACCACACCACCCACCAACAACACCACAACACCAAACCACAGACAAAAAACCACACAACACCCTAATAAAAATCAATAATATCTAACACCATTTCTACAGTCACTGGCTGGGGCGACCCACACCGGTATACCAGGCAGTGTGGCGCGACAATGAGGAATTTGATGAGGTGCTGGTGTCACCTTGCATGATACAAGACCATATGCCAGATAAGGTACTCAAGGCGCTGGAAAAGGTGAGAAAGTGTGTGTGTGTGCGTTTGTTTGTTTGTGTGTGTGTTTGTGTGTGTGTGTGTTTACCTGTGTGTGTGTTTAGCTAGTTATGTGTGTGTTTGCCTAGTTGTGTGTGTTTATTTACCTGTGTGTGTGTTTGTGTGTGTGTGTGTGTTTAGCTAGTTGTGTGTGTGTTTACCTGTGTGTGTGTTTACCTAGTTGTGTGTGTGTTTACCTAGTTGTGTGTGTGTTTACCTAGTTGTGTGTGTATTTACCTGTGTGTGTGTGTTTACCTGTGTGTGTGTGTGTGTGTGTGTGTGTGTGTGTGTGTGTGTGTGTGTGTGTGTGAGGGAGAGAGATTAGTAGTTTGTATAATGCTGTTCACATTTACACACATTTGGATTTGAGAGAGAAGAAAAGGGTGTGTTAATAGGGAGAGAGGGAGAGAGAGAGAGAGAGAGAGAGAGAGAGAGAGAGAGAGAGAGAGAGAGAGAAGAGAGAGAGAGAGAGAGAGAGAGAGAGAGAGAGAGAGAGAGAGATTAACAATATATACAACAATACCACTTACACACACACATACACACACATTTAAACCTAAAAAAAAACAAAAACACAAAAAAATGCATTAGACAAAGAAAAAAAAACACATAAAAAACAAAAAATACATTCCAATACTCAAAAAAATTAGGTTAACGTGAAAAAATACCATTGAATTTTACTATGACCTTCAAATGTGGTAAGTGAAAATGAAGTGAAGAAATGGAAGGTTTTAATACTAATATGTTTTTCTAATAAGTAAGTCTTAAGGGAGGAAATGTAAGTCTATCTTTCTCCCTTGTCTGTACGTCTGTTTGTCTGGAAGAGGAAGAAGAGGAGGAGGAAGAAGTGCCAAGAAGAGGAAGAAGATAAAAACCACAATATTTCAATTTCTATTATTTGTTGTTTTTGTTTATATTGTGAGTTATTTTTTTAAGTTATTGTTTATTTTTCTAGTTATTATTTGAAACTGCAACATTTTGACTTCCTTCTATTATTTGCCGTTATTCTTGTTTTTATTTGTATTGTAAGTTATTTGTGAGTTATTGTTCATTATTTTCTAGTTATTATTCTTTTTTCACACTGCAAGATGTCATTTACTCATTACTTTTGTTATCATTTCCTTGTCTATCTTTTTTATACTTCTAGATTATTATTACTGCTACTATTATTGACTATTTTTCTATTTATTCCTTTACTTACAATATTTCTTTAATTTATTACTATTATTGATGATTGTATTTGTTACTATTCTTCCTAAACAACTAAGGAAACATTCACAACCACAAGAGAAGAGATAAGTGCCAAAAAACAATATGCACTTAACACTACGACTATTAACTATCATTACTATTCACTATTACTATTCAAAGATATTCGTTCGTGACTTTCGGGTAACTATTGATTTGTAAGGGGACTGGCAAATTAATGGGGATTTTCTTTATTCTCCATTAATTAATTACCCATAGCCAGCTTCCCCGCATTTACATTAGGAAATAAAATAAAAACAAGGAAAGACAAAGTGCAGAGGAAAAAAATGCATGAAAATAGTTAAATAGTTATCATCGCTACTACTACTACTACTACTACTATTACGGCCGTCGCTGCTGTGAAGGTATATCGTCCACTGGTAATGTTATATCTCTTAAGTCTGTGCATGATGGAGCCTCACTGCTGCTTGCATGGCACTGTAGTTATTGAGTCTATTAATATACTCGCTTGTCTCATCTTGTTTGTTATTTCAGTCGTAAGTGCACTGGAGTTATATTTTGTATTCATTATTAATACTTATTCTTATATCGTTGTGTTTTTTCTTGTATCTTAATTAATTCTTGTATCAGTTTTTCTCAAATCTTGGGTACAAAGGATAGTTTTTTGTATATATCTATTATTGGTCTTAATTCATTCTTATCATATCATTGTTTTTTTTCTTGAATCTTGATTAATTCTTATATCATTGTTTTTTCTTGAATCTTGGGTGCGATTGATAATATTTCTATTTGTATCTATTATTGGTCTTAATTCTTATCATATCATTGTTTTTTTTTAATCTTGAGTGCGATTCATAATTTTTTTGTATATATCTATTATTGGTCGTTTGTTAGTCTTCTTTTGTTGATTTCTTTAGTATATTTCACTTCACTGTTACATGACTTGACTCAGTTTAAGAAGGAGGTTTCAAGACATTTATTCCTTTCTTTTGGCTAACTCAGACCTACAAGGGGACTGGCAAATAAGTGGTCTTTTTTTTATCTCTGTTTTTGTTGCCGTTGGTCATCTTTCCCTATCTTAATAAATAAAAAAAGAAAGGTGATACAATGATAGAAGGAGAAGGTGGTGAATTTTTGTCTTGTATTGTCTCTATTTCATCTTATTGTATTGTGATACTCATGTAATCTCAAGTTGAAGAGGTTGTGTGGACAGTAGGTTTGTTATTCATGTCCTTTTTTGTCATTGTATTTTGGTATTACTTCACTTCAGTTGTTCTTCTCTTAGTAGACGAGGTGTAGGTTTGTCTCTTTTCATTATTATTTTTTCGATTGTTTTTCATGTCCATTTAACATTCATTCATTGTCTTCATTATTCTTTTTTTTTATTATCTCGGGTAGATTTTCTTTACTTTCCCTCAATTTGTCAATTTTTGTGATGTTTTCGTTCATCTGTGCTGGAAAAATTTCTTGTGTATTAATCCTTCTAACTTGTTTTTTCTGTCCAAACTGGAACATTTTTTTTCAGATCATGGACTATATATTTTTTTTTCTCCCAGATCAATTTTCTTTAAGATTTATTATAATATTTTTGTTTAATGTGGCAGATTTTTCAGATACAAACCATGTAATTTTTCATCTGGTTATATTTTTACAGCTTTTATCAAATCTGTGTGTAGCAATTCTTATTTTTCATCAGTTTTTTGTTGATCTGTAATGAGAATGTGAGATTTTCAGATGCCAAACTCATATTTTTTTGCCTTGCTAACTAATTTTGCCTGCTTCATTATTTCTACATCTATTTCTTTCTTCTTTTTTTCCCTTATTTCTTTTTTACCAATGTGGAAGAATTTCAGATAACAACCATACATATTTTTGCCTTACTAATTTTTGCAACTTTATTATTCCTGCATTTGCTTTTGTTATATAACCTAACCACCATAAACAACAACAACAGCAGCAGCAGCAGCAGCAGCAGTAATGGGAGGAGAACAGGTTGCAATGCACTAACAAAACACAACTCAGAACTCATTATTTTTATTACACTTAAGATTTTGATTACCATTTTATTGTTATTTTAAGTAATATTGAGTTTTTATCGATTCATTCATCAATTTATTTAGTTCATTGTGTCTTGCTGCTTAGGGTTAATTGTTAGGAAATTGGTTCTCTTTTTTACCATTGTTTTCAGTCTTCAGAGAGAGAAAGAGAGAGAGAGAGCACATTACTTAACTCATCTAATTTTATTTAATTTTCTGTATTTGCTGGTGCATAAGACACAGAATCAAATGTAATAAACGAATGCAAAAGAGGAATGCAAGATCACAATAAATAGATAATCATGCAAATGGAAAAAAACAAAAATATTCTAGTTAACTTTATCATGAAGTCACAGACACCTCAAAAACTATCAGTACATTTCAATACATTTCCATATTCTTAAATCCTTGTCATGCATATATTAGTGATGATGATATATTAGTGATGATTTCTGATATATTTCTTCCATTTAAACTAGAACATTTACAGATATCAACTACATACTTTTTTCCTGCTTGAATTTTACGGCTATTGCTTTATTTCTTTCCTCAAAATGTGCATAACTTCATAATCGCATCAAAGTGTCTTATGTGCCGGCAAACACTCTCTCAGCCTGACACATCTGCATGGCACTCACACACCTGCATAATGCCACATGTATCTTAGGCACTGGTCTGTGTAGCAACTGTATATAGCAAACCTGTTGGCAAGATAAACAATTAATACACACCCACCCACTCATTCACTCACCATTCACTATTCTGTCTGCTGTGTCTTAACTTATTTCTTGATTTTATACAGCATCAGACTCTGGCCATTAATCTTCTGACCTCCATACACCCTTCCTGTCAATAAAATCATCAAATTATACCCAAATCTTGAGGTAAAAATGTGTCCCAGTACTGAAGGGGTTAAAAATGCAATAATCTCACACAATAGTCTTTGGAAAGCAGTAGAGGTGAGAGAGAACAAAAAATTTCAGGATACTTTGAATTTTGGTGGTGTGTGCAATGCGTTTATCTTGCCGACAGTCACTCACAGAGCCAGGGAGGAAGAGAGGGAGGCAGGAAGGTGGTGCTTATGCCTTAGGTGTGTATATTGTTGTCTCTTCTCCCCACGGTCAGGTATTATCCCATTGCAAAGAGGTGCCTCCTGCCAGGTGTGCATCCACTAACACTGACCTTCGCCTACACACTCTCTCAAAGGTGACAGGTATGCCTTCCTGCTTCCTCAACTCACCTGGCCTAGCTTCACCTAACCTAACCTTACCTAAACTCCCTTTCCCTTTCCTAACCTAATTTAATCTAACCTAAACTCACTTTCCCTATCCTAACCTAACCTAACCTAACCTTATCTTACCTTACCGAACCTTACCGTACCTAAACTTAACTAACTTAATCTAATCTAATTTTACCTTACCTTACCTTATCTTAAATTCTTTCATCATCCTCTCTTTCTCTTCCTCTCTCCCTTCACCTGTTGTCTTCCTTCATGTATTTATCTTTCACATCTTTCTCCTATCCTTCATTTCATATCTTTATTTCCATCATCTTTTTTTCATAACTTCCTTCATTCATTCATTGCTTAAAGATATGCATTGTTTTCCTTACTCATGTTATCTGCCTTTCATAATGTCATAATGTTCTTTCCATTTATCTTTCACTTCTTTCCTTTCATTTCTTTTAATCTCATCTTTTCATAGCTTCCTTCATCATTCACTCACTCACTCACTGCTAAAAACATCCATTATTTACTTTAGCATTGTCATCTGCCTGTTGTAATGTTCCTCATCTATGTGCTGCTGCTCTTGTGCTGTTATGTGCTAATGTGCAGCCAGATGTGCTTGTCAGAGTGAAAAGTTGTCTTATTTTCCTGTTCATTGGCTTGTTTTCTTTGCCGTTACTGACTTTGAAAGATTACATGATTGGTAGAAATTAGTGTGTTTTGTATGGTACATTTAGGTCTTATGGGTTTCTGGTTCTTTGTTTATGATAGACTTTGTTGAGGGAAGAGTGTAGAAATATGTAAAGCTTTATTAGTTGTCTTTACCTGTTTTAATCTATCTTCCCTGACCTAACCTAACCTAACCTAACCTAATCTAAGCTAACCTAACATAATATAACTTTACACTATTTTGCCTCACCTAACCTAACTGCAGTCTTAATTTTCTTTGCTTTTGCTGCTGCTGTGTGTGTGTATGTATGTATCAGTTTAGTGTTGTTGTTGTCATTGTTGCTGTTGTTGTCGTTGTTGTTATTGCTGTCTTCATTACTTGGCATTCATCTCTCATTCATCAAGTCAAAGGTAAGATTATTGTATTCCTTTGTATTACTGTATTATGTATCATTTATGTCTCTCTCTCTCTCTCTCTCTCTCTCTCTCTCTCTCTCTCTCTCTCTCTCTCTCTCTCTCTCTCTCTCTCTCTCTCTCTCTCTCTCTGTTTGTATACCATATGCTTTCCTCTGATCTGTGTATGTTGCATTGTAGACTTAAATTTTGTGAGTCCTCATTATGTATAAGTATTTTCATCTTTGTATGTATTTCTTAATTCAGTCTTTTACCCCTATTTTTTCTTCTTTCTGTTGGTTTTTTAATGTATGTACAAATTTATCATTAAGGTGTAAGGTAATTTAGTTCCAAACACACACACACACACACACACACACACACACACAGTTGAAAATTAAGGAGTAGAAGGAATTATGTTAGAGAGAGAGAGAGAGAGAGAGAGAGAGAGAGAGAGAGAGAGAGAGAGAGAGAGAGAGAGAATTATGACTAGGTATGCTTTTCTTTCTTTTCCTTCCTTTCTTCCATTTATCTCTCCTCCCTCAAATTCATCTTCCTTCTTTCCTTCCTTCTACTTCATATCCTATACTTTATCATATTCTCATTTTGTTTCTTCTGTCTAATCTCGTTTCCTTTTTTCTTCCTTTATTTCCCATCTGTACTCATCATTTTTACCTTTTTTTCCCTTTCCTATTAGCCTTTCCTACTTTTCTCATGTTTCTGAGGTCTCATCTCATGCTAGTATTCCCCAATCCTTCTTTTACACCTCTTCTGTTCTTTTTTTACCCTTTTCTCCCTTAATATTTGACTTTCTTACTTTTCTCTTTCTGTATTTATTTTTTTATCCTTTCCATTTGATATTCCTACATTTTTTTCCTGTTTGAAAGACTCTTTTTGTGTTAGTATTTGCCAATTCTTTTATATCTCTTTCTCCCCCATTTGTTTTTTCCCTTTATTCTTTCTCTATTTGACTTTACTCCTCTCTTCAGTTTCTAAGACCTCCCATGCTGTTATTTACCAGTTCTACGCGTGTTTTCACCCCATTTGTTCATTTACACGTCTTTTTCCCTCTTTCTTCCTTTACACATCTCCCTTTCCCCCCCCACCCTTTGTTCTTTGGCCGGCATTCTCTCCCTGTTACTTCACCCTGTCTTCTGCCACAGGTCCTGGAGAGCCCGGGCCCCAGGAAGCCACAGAGGGCGCAGGGTCCCAGCCCGACCCGTAGAAAGAGCACTGCGTCAGCCTCCAGCCACGACGCAGAGACACGCACCCTCCTCACCCCCTCCTGCTTCCGCTCCTCCCCCACCCAGCCCAGCCCCGCCCCCTCCACCAGGACATCCCCGGTCACCAACACGCCCATAGCCACCTCGAGAAGTGCCAACCGCCTCGCCACGCCGCCCCACAAACTACTGCTGGAGACGTCATTCACTTGTTCCCCCGCCCAGTCACCCGAGCCGCCCCTGGACCTGAGGCACCACGCCCGCCTGCACTCCCCGGCCATCACGTGGGAGTTGCTGTCAGCGTTAGAGGAACAGCTGCTCCTGGGCATGCGTGAGGCCAGCAGGGGGGTGGAGAGGGAGGATGACTGGGTGGTGGGTGTCGCGCCCCTCGCCTCCCCAGAGACACTGAGCGAGGCGTCCAGTATTGTCTCCCGCGCGTCTTTGTTACTGAGGGAGGGGCGGCGTGCTGGCTCCATCCCCCCGGCAGGCGCGCACCAGCAGACCCCCTCCCCCCTGCTCAACCACCGGCCGCCCCCCGCCCGCCTCGGCATGGGGTACTGCTTCTACGTGGAGACGCCGCCCCTGGAACTACGGCGGCAGCAGCTCATGGCCGCGGAACGCCTCCCTCAGTCCTCTGATGACGAGGAAATCCCCCAGCGGCCCCTGTCCCCCGCCTCCTACATCACCCTGGAGCCCATCATCCCCACCCCTCCCCCGAAGACCCCCACGCCCCACAACGAAGCCCCCACACCCACACACTGCGGGGCGGCCACTCACTCACCCGTCCAGGACACCCCGGGGGGCAGCCAGGTGGGGGCGGCCGGCAGGGGCTCCCCAGACTCACCAGGGAGCGGCCATAGTCCAGACTCCTCCTCCTCCTCCTCCTCTTCCTCCTCCACCTCCTCCTCCTCCTCCTCGTCCCAAATCTCACATCGAGTTAAATTTGACTTTACCGCATCGCAAATGTCACGGGACTCCGGCTATGGGGAGAGACTGAACGGTAACTTAAGTGGGGCGAGTGGGGAGTGGGGGGCGGGGGGCTGGGGAGGGCAGCAGCAGGAGTACGGCCGTGGCCAAGCTCCCCTGGTACACCACTACATGTACTCTGGCATCTCCCCGCAGCATTCTCCCCTCTCCCCAGCCAACACCGATTCCTTCACCTCCCCGTTGACCTCAGATCCGCCCTCCTCGCGCCCTCCTTCCCTCCTCCCGACACCTGTGGAAGTGCCAAGGTTAAGTGCCGGTAGTGCCGCTCACCACCACCACCACCACCACCCGCAGCATCCCCTATACAAAGCAACACCACTGCTTCATGACATCACCAGGGCCCCCAAAGTTATGCCCACCCCAAGGACACAACAAAGAACTGAGAGTAGCGTGTAGTGAAGTAAGGGTCGTTAGGTTGTGTGTGTGTGTGTGTGGTCGTTAGTGTGAGTTGTTTGCTGTGTGAAGGGAAGGAAAGAAAGGAAGGAAGGAAAAAACTAAGAGTGGATTTTTTGCTGGACTTTTTTCCTCTCAGGTGGTTTTTGTGGGGAGTTTACGAGTTTTTTTTTTTTTTTTTTTGTTTTCTTTGTTTTGGGGTGAGTGAATGTGGAAGAAGGAAGAAAACAAGTAAAGTGTGAAAAAAGGGTTAAAGAAAATAATAAGGGTGTGTTTTTATTTATTTATTTTTCTTGATCGTTTTTATTTTTGTGATTCTCTCTCTCTCTCTCTCTCTCTCTCTCTCTCTCTCTCTCTCTCTCTCTCTCTCTCTCTCTCTCTCTCTCTCTCTCTCTCTCTCTCCAAGCTTTATTCATCTGCTCATGTATGTCTGTGTATGTGAGAGAGAGAGAGAGAGAGAGAGAGAGAGACACCATCTACACTCCATAAATTAATCCAAATGCTACACATTATTCATTCATTTTTCATTTTTGGCACTGATTTGAGGTGCCATGCCAGCTGTGAGGGAGTGCCAGGTTGTGAAGGTCAAGTCAGGTCATGTCAGGAGGTCATTACGGGTACACACTTTTTGTTAGATTAGATTAAGTGAGGTTAGGTTAGGTTAGGTCATATTTGAACCTGAGAGAGAGAGAAAGAGAGAAGGGGAAAGAAAGTTAATTTATTCTCAATCTCCTCCTCTTCCTCTTCTTTTTTCTTCTTTTTTTGGGAGAAAGAGAGAGAAGAAGAAAAGGGGAAAGAAAGTTTATTTACTCTTAATCTCCTCCTCTTCTTTTTTCTTCTTTTCTGTTTGGGAGAGAGGGATGAGGAAAAATGTTTATCTCTTCTCTTCCTTTTTTTGAGTTTTAGAAAGAGAAAAAGGGGAAGAAAGGAGAAAGAAAGTATTTATTTGTTCTCTTTGTCTCTTACTTCTTTCTTTCTTTCTTCTTCTTTCTTTTCTTCTTCTTTCTTTTCTTCTTCTTCTTCTTCTTCTTCTTCTCAGGTTCAAACGTCAGTCAGGAAATTAATTGCTATTCCAGAATTTTGTAATAGAGAATCCAATATATTTTTTTTCCTTTCTTTATATATATATATATATATATATATATATATATATATATATATATATATATATATATATATATATATATATATATATATATATTTTTTAGTGTTTTTGATAGAACAGAAAATTTTTTTGAGATTCTTGTTTATTTTTTCATGTAGTTTTTTTTCTTCTTATACTGGATGTTTTATAAGTAGTTATTTTTTTTATATAGATCATATCATTTTTTCAATTTGTTTCTTATTTTTTATTTATTTTTCTGTGTGTGTGATAGGAATTTTGCATCATTCATTTCTTCCCAGTTTCAGGTCTTTTGATACAATAGAGAACCATAGTAGTCTGCATTTAAGTACATGTATAATTAAAATATTGCTCTGTATTCAAAAACACTTGGCTCTCTCACTATTACTATTTTCCAAGGCCTCACAGATTATTATTGGGGGTTTTCAAGAGTGTTTCTCCAGTTAATAAGTCAGAAATCATGTCACTCTACCTATAGAACCATAAAATTACTCATAAAAATACTTTACTGTCACTACAACTATTTTTCAAGGCCACAGAGGGTTTTTCTAGTTAATAAGGAAGAAATCTTGACATTCTACCTCTTAAAAGCTTAAAAACACCTGAAAAAAACTTGTGTACATTCAAATAAAGCCTTGTGAAATAGTGAAGGTGAAGGACTGAAGTGTTTAAGAATACGAGACACAGCCCAGTTCTTCCCATCGTTCAGTATTTACATCATTTAATTCTTCCATAGTTTGCACATAGGAACGACCCTTTTTTTAGTACATAGGGAGTGTGTTGATGGTTTGATGTGTAGAGGCAGGTAGTGGTGAGTGCGTGTGCGTGTGTGTGTGTGTGTGTGTGTGTGTGTGTGTGTGTGTGTGTGTGTTTACCGAGTTGAGATTTACATGGGCTGTGTTAATTTGATGTGGTCTTGTCTCTCTCAGTTTCTATTCTCTCCTCTAATCTTTCTTTGAATTAGTGCACACTGTTATTATTTGTTCCATTAAATTATTCCAGGTTTTTCAATACTCCTTTGTGAAAATCTATGTTTCTTGGTGTCTTTTAAAAATCATCCTTGTCTTAGTTTTATTGCATTTCCTCTTGTTTGTTTTGATTCTTCTATTATGTGTGTGTGTGTGTGCGTGTGTGTGTTGCTTTCAGTGGGATATTTGTGCCTTGTGAGTGTTGCAGTGGTGTTGTGGTGGTGTGGTGGTGGTGCGTGTGGTGGTGGTGGTGGTGGTGCGTCAGTCCCTCTCTGCCACAAGGAAAGGGTCTGCTTAGCTCTCCTGGTTGTGCTGGTCTCTTGTGTTTTGTTAAGGTGGATGTGTGTTCGTTCGTGTGTTTGTTGTGTTTGTTTTTGTTTGCGCAAGTTTTCAAGTTTATGTTTTCAGAATTTTTTGTAATTGATTTTGTGTATTTTTTGTTATATTTTGTAGTTTATTGAGTTTTTTTCTTGTTTTTCCAAAGTTTTCATTGTTATTTCTCGTATTTTCAAAGAAGTGTCACATTTTTCAGTGAGTCTTTGTTATATTTTCATAGATTCGGTGAAAAATTCATACATTTTTAAAGGAGACATTAATTAAGATTTTCACAGAATTCATAAACTGAGAGTGTACAGTGTCGTAATAGAAGGAACAGGGTGGTGCAGAAGAGAACAAGCTGTGTTATTTTGTGTGGCTCACCTTTGTAGTAGTAACTTTTTTGTCAGTAGCAAGAAATAGAAGTTTTTTTAGAACTCAGCAGAACTACAGAGTGACAAAAAAAGGAAAACATGTTGCAAATTTATGTATGCCTAGATTTTGTATTACTTTTGCATCATGCTGTAGGTGTAAGTGGCTGTTGTGTTTTGTATTTCCGGGGATACAGAGTGGTGTAGGAAAGTTTCTGTAGCGATAACTTTTGACATCACTGTAGCAGAGGAAGGTGCCAAAGATGAGAGAGAAGAGAAAAGTGAGTGTGAGAGAAACTATTGATTTTTTGTACATGTGAAAGAGAAGGAGTAAGAGAAAGAGAGAGAGAGAGAGAGAGAGAGAGAATGAAGTGTTCTTGTGGAAGTGTTTTAATTATTCTATCTTTTCTAGTGAGGCTGGGCATAATTTAGTGATTTTTGTATCATTGGGAGTGGATATTATGAAGTGTTGTGATGTCAGGCGTATTTATGAAGGTTCTCGTGGAAATTAAGTGTTATATTCATCTTATTTAGTGTTATATTTATTCTATCTTTTCCAGTGAGTTTGGGAATAATTTAGAGTAACTTTTGGACCAGAGAAAGAGAAGAAGTAGAGAGAAATAATGAAGTTTTGTTGTGATACCAGACTTATTCATGAAGATTCTCGTGGAAATTAAGTATTATATTCACTCTATTATTGTGTTATATTGATTCTATATTTTCCCAGTGAGTATGAGTAACTTAGAGTGACTTTGTGCTAATGAAGGAGGAATAATAGAGAGAAAGATTGAAGTGTTCTTGTATGTTTGTGATGGTTTTTGCGGATGTGTTTCTATCTTATTATATTCATTGTGGGAGTAACTTAAGAGTGATTTTTGTACCAGTGAAGGAGAGATAGTGAAAGCAGGAATAGGAAAGAGAGAGAGAGAGAGAGGAAGAAGTGTTGTGTTGGTCTGTTTATGAAGGAAGAGGAAGAAGAAGAGGAAGAGGTGTTCATTGTTCTGTATAGTGACATATCTATACCACAGCTGCAGGTCACTCCCAGCAGTCACCAAGCCATGCAATATGAACATTACTCGCGTTTATACTTCTATTAATCTTCATGCTAATGCTACCCGACACCTGCCCTTCTCTCTCTATAAGGAAATGTTTAAGAGACTATGGTGACTCACTGTGTCTATTGTATTTTGTCTGTCTTATTGTCAACTCACCAACACTTTTCAATTTTCAATAACTTTGCACTTCATTCCATTTATTGTCGTGTCATTTCTTGTGGTACTCTACTCTTGCTGTTTGTGGTGCTTTAGTCATGTGTGCGTGTGTGTGTGTGTGTGTGTGTGTGTGTGTGTGTCTGATCTGGTACTAAACAGTTTAATTTTGATATTGTTAGACTGAAGGAGGATTGAGATTTCTGATGGTTTGGTATCTTAGAGAAAAGAAAAATGTAACTTCATGTGTGTGTGTGTGTGTCTGATCATGTACTAAGGAATTTTCTATAATTTGACATTGTTAGACAGAAATAGGATCGCGTTTTGTGATGGAAGAGTGAAGGAAAAACAGCATTCTCTTCTCAAATGTAACTTTTCTTGTGTGTGTGTGTGTGTGTCTGTCTGATCTGGTACTAAACAGTTTAATTTTGACATTGTTAGACTGAAATAGGGTTGCGTTTTGTGGTGGTTTGGTGTGTTAGAGTGAAGGAAAAGTGCATTGTCTTCTCCAGATTGAAAGTGTAAGAGGTATTCAGTTCTCGTAGACATAACTGGGCATTTTAAACTGAACGAATGTGTGTAATAGATTGTGTTTAGAATGTTGCAGTATTGAAGATTGACAGAATTAGGAAAAGGGGACTTAATTTCATTCCATTTAATGTTTTAGATGGAAGGAAAAAAAAAGGAAAGATTCAGTTCTTCTTAACTAAACTCATCTTCTTGAAATGGAGGAAAAAAAGACAGTAAAGGAAAAAAATGTAAATATCCACAAGACAAATAAGTAATTGAATAGATAAATAAAACCAGAAATCACATAGAAATTGATCAAACAAACAGAGCAGTATTATTTCTAAAAGTATTACAATAACTTAGTAAAACGAAAAACAGAGTGAAAATATCCATGAAAAATAACAAAGAAATGAATAAATGAAGAACCAGAAATCACACAAACTTAACATAGCAGTATTATCTCTAAAAGTATTACAGGAACTCAGTATTATGGGGAACAATAACTACTTCTCTTCCACATTACAGGAAAAAAAACTTAATATTGAATTGGGAAAGTAAAAGAAATCCTGAAAACTACAATTGACAAGAGTACATTACAAGAACAAACAATTATACAAGACTCATACCTCATATTAACAGAGATTCTTAACTACGTAACTTTTCTTAGTCAAATTTCTAGTCTTAAAATCCATCTTAAGGCTAAGTAGAACACCAATTTTGGGAGATTAAGATAGATTTTAAGACTTTATATTTGTCTAAGAAGTTACATAATAATAATCTCTGTTAATACAAGCTGTGGTGTTAAAATAGTACAACTTTGAGTGAGTGTGTGTGTGTGTGTGTGTGTGTGTGTGTGGTATGTGAATTATCATTTATTATTCATGGAAGAGAGGAAAGCTGGACAAGGGCAATAAAAATGATAAAGAGATAAAAAAGAGAGAGAAAGAGATAAAAAGAGATAAAAAAATAGATAAATAAATAAGAAAGAGATATCACTGGAAGAAAACAGAAGGAAAAGCCAAATCAATTATCCCAGTGGCCTTTTGAGAGAGAGAGAGAGAGAGAGTGAGTGAGAGAGAGAGAGAGAAGCAAAGCACTATGGGAAGATGAGGAAATTAACTTGAGGTACTGGGCAAGCCAAAGATGTTAAGTAGTGTTCACCACCGCCACCACCACCATCACCACCACCATCACCACTGCTTCTGTCGCTTAACTTTAAACTACTGGGCTCATAATGAATTCTTAAGTATGTAACGTTTTCTTAAGACAAACTTCTTTACTTAAAATTAATCTTAACGTGATATTAGTGTTGTACTTTCGCCATTATCTCATGAGCAGCTTCAAATGTACTCTTAAGATTATGGAGGGAGGTTAAGACAAATTTTAAGACAAGAAACCTATCTTAAGAACAATTTACACACTTAAGAATCCCCTTTAACACTTTCCCCAATGACTTAAAATGGAGGGAGGTTAAGACAAATTTTAAGACAAGAAACCCATCTTAAGAACACATTTACACACTTAAGAATCCCCATTAACACTTTCCCCGATGACTTAAAATGGAGGGAGGTTAAGACAAATTTTAAGACAAGAAACCCATCTTAAGAAATATTTACACACTTAAGAATCCTATTTAACACTTTCCCCGATGACTTAAAATGGAGGGAGGTTATGACAAATTTTAAGACAAGAAACCCATCTTAAGAATACATTACACACTTAAGAATCCCCCTTAACACTTTCCCCGATGACTTAAAATGGAGGGAAGTTAAGACAAATTTTAAGACAAGAAACCCATCTAAGAACAATTTACACTTTCCCAATTACTTGAAATGCGTTGTTTTGTGTCTTTGCTTCTGTGACGTTTATTTATTTATTTGTCTTGTGTATTGTGAGAAAGATTTAACCACTTCACTCAGGTTTAATGAGGGTGACTGCTGACCTAACCTAACCTAACCTAACCTACACTCGCTATTGTAATGTAAAGGAAATCGGCCGAGGGTAAAAATAAATGGTTGAAAAAGGGCGTACTGAGATGACAGTCCCCTAACAGTGTATTATAGAAAGGATTTGTTTATTTGTTTATTTATTTATTTATTTTTATTATTGTATTGTTGTGTTTGTATTTGGTGAATTGTTGGTATTATTTATTTGTTGGTTTTGTTATGTGTATTTATTTTTATCTTTGAATTTGTTTTTATCTGTTTGTATATTATTTATTTCATGTATTCACCCTCATGTATTGTTCACCTTTCTTAATCATTTCATTTCTTTCTTTTCTTTCTTTCTTTCTGTCTTTTCTTTCTTTTCTTTCTTTATTCATCACATGTTCTTTATTTTCTCCATTTTGACCTTTATTTTTCATTTTTTCATACCTGTACTGTACTTAACCACTTCATTTCTTTCTTTTTTTCTTTTTAATCAAATGTTCTTAATTACTTCCCTTTCTTTCTTTCCTTTTTTACCTTCTTTTATTCATTACATGTTCTTAATTACTTCCCTTTCTTTCTTTTCTTCCTGTTCTTCCTTCTTTTATTGATTATATATCCTTAATTACTTCAATGTTTTATTTCTCTACTTGTATATTCATTTCTTATATTTCTTATATTTTTTCTTTCTTTTTTTACCAAATGTTCTTGATTACTTCCCTTTCTTCCTTTCTTTCTTTTCTTTCTTTTTTTCCTTCTTTTATTGATTATATATCCTCAATTACTTCAATGTTTTATTTTTCCACTTGTATATTATTTTTTTATTCTTTTCTCACCTGTGGAACAATATCACTTCTCTCGTTAACTTGTCACATTTTTCCCTTTTACCTGTGAAGTGACTTGTGGATTTACCTGTGAGCTTATACCTGGATTTCCCTCCCTCACCTGTCTGTGTATTAGCACTCGTTATCTCACCTGCTCTCGCCTCGTCTCACCTGCTCTTGTCTCGTCGCCTGCTTACCTGTAAACTCGTTATATACGGGGAAGAATTTTAAAGTATTATTGAGTATTATCAAGAGAGAGGAAGTGTGGAAATATCACTTATATACTTGTTAAAACCTTTTTCTCTCTCTCTATGTGTGTCTGTATTGCAACTATGGGTGTGTTCTTCCATGTATCTTCTCCTGTTGTTACCTGTGATGTGCAGGGTGATTTTGCCCTTATGCTGGGTGGAAATATGGCTTGTTTTGATGGCTTCTGTGTTCCTCTTCCTTGTTACCTTTTATTGTTTTCTGTTATTTGTTTTTTTTGTGTGTATTTTTTGTTTCTCCTTTTTTTTTATCTCTATTTTCTTCTTTCTGTTTTCTTTTTTGTTCTTATTCCTTTTTTGTGTGTTTTTTTGTCTTTTTTACATTTCATTTTTATCTTTTTTTATCTTTCTTTTCTTTAATATTTTTTGTTTTCCTCTTTTCTTTCTTTTCTATAATGTCTTTTTCCTATTTTCCTTGTTCTTTTCCATTACTTTTTCGTTTCCTTTACCTCTCATTTTTCACATTTTCTCTTTAGTTCCTCTATGTTTTCACTCTTCTTTCTTTTCTTCCATTCCCTTTATTTTCTCCTTTACTTTTCTCTTATCTTCTCTTTCGTTCTTCTCCTTTTTATTCATTTCCCCCTTTTTTTCCTCCCTATTTCCTTCCTTCACCTTCTTTTCATCTGTCATCCACCTCCCCCCATCCCATCCCATCCCATCCCATCCCCTTCCCTTCCCTGCCCAGTGAACTACATACTACATAATATATACAAGGTGTGTTGGTGAAGGAAGTCTCATTTTGTATAATAATCATGCATGTTACCTATTTACTTCTTTTATAATTACATATTCTCTCTCGCTCTCGCTCTTGCTCTCTCTCTCTCTCTCTCTCTCTCTCTCTCTCTCTCTCTCTCTCTCTCTCTCTCTCTCTCTCTCTCTCTCTCTCTCTCTCTCTCTCTCTCTCTCTCTCTCTCTCTCTCATCTCCTCTGTCTCCTGTATTTCTTCTAAAATAATCAAACAATGTATTTATAAAGCAAGGAAATGATTTGTACATACATACATACATACATACATACATACATACATACATACCTGCATCTTTTTTGCAAAGTTTTATCATAGCTTGTAAACTCATACATGCATATATACATACATTACATAAAATAAATGAATGAAATATATATATATAAATATATAGTTTCACAGAAATAAAGATATATATAGTACAGTCTGTATATCATTTTTGTAATCACCATATATATTTAGCTTTGGTGTGTATTATTAAACATTTTCCTCTCTCAACACAGTTTTCTAAGATTGCAAAGACAACTAGGCAGGTTTTCAAGAGTTTCTCCTTATGATAAACTAGAAATATTGCCAATCCATCACCAGAACCATAAAAACACCCTTAAAAACATGACTATCTTCAACTAGAGCCTTTGGAAGTAGTGATGGTGAGAGAGCAGTGTTTAAGAAGGTTTTCAAGACAGTTTCTCCTTGTAATAAACTAAAAATATTGCCAATCCAGAACTATAAAAACACCCTTAAAAACATGGCTATCTTTAATTATAGCTTTATGAAATAGTGTTGGTGTTTAAAAAGGCTTTCAAGACAGTTTCTCCTTATAATAAACTAGAAATATTGCCAATCCATCACCAGAACTATAAAAACACCCTTCAAAACATGACTATCTTCAACTAGAGCCTTTGGGAAATAGTGATGGTAAGAGAGCAAAGTGTTTAAGAATCTGAATATGTCTTTTATTTTAATTCATCTGTGTCTGTGTGTAGCAATACAAGACAGACATTGAAAACACACACAAAAACAATATGACTTAGAAAACACGAGAAAAGGAACTGGAATAAATCAGACAGTAAAATAATAAGATAAAAACAGATAGAAGGACTAGGAATAACAGGATAAAGAATAAAAATGAACTATTGGAATTAAAACACAAGAGAAACATTGAAAAAACACAAAAAATATATATAACCCTTGGAAAATACAAAAAAAGAAACAAAAATAAATCAAGCAATAAAGAATTATGAAGAAAACAGATAAAAAGACCATCAATAAGTAAATAGAGAGAAAAAAACTAAAACACAAAAAAGGAACTACAATAAATCAAGTAATAAAAAATAAGAAGAAAATAGATAAAAAGACCATCAATAAGTAAATAGAGAAAAAAAAACTAAAACACGAAAAAAAGAACAACAATAAATCAAGCAATACAAAAATAAGAAGAAAACATAATAAGTAAATAGAGAAAAAAAAACTAAAACACG
>CM035203.1:1158912-1182231 GCA_020233015.1 Callinectes sapidus | reverse complement strand
GAGAGAGAAGCTGAGGTGGTCGCAGCTTCCCTGACCAGAGGAGGGTCAGGGGCGACATGGAGACACATAAACTTGTATCAGTAAGTGGAGTTTTGAATGTTGGTCATGCAGTCTAATTCATTTGTTGTGTTTATGAAATGTAGGGAGGAAAATAGTGGTTAGGATGTTATATTATTAGGATGTTCAGAGTTAATGTGTTGTATTTGATTTTATATATGTTGGTATGAGTTTGCTGTGACATTAACATTGAACTATTTTGAGTTGAAATTTGAAGAGAGATTGATGAGAAACATTAATAATATCGTGTGTTACGTATATTGGCGTGAGCTGTATTTCGACATTGATAGTGAATTATCTGGAGTTAAATGTTAATGTGAGATTGATGAGAAGCGTTGATAACATTGGGTGTTACGTACATTGATGTGAAATATCTTTGACATTGATATTGAATTATATGGAGTTGAATTTTGATTAGAGATTTGGTGAGAAACTTGATAATATTGTGTGTGAAGTATATTGAGTTGAATTGTGAGAAGAGAACTTTGGGGATATTGTGCGTTATGTGTATTGTAAGTCATCAACTGGTTGCTGGAGTAAGGCTTTGGTTAATAATTTGTGTACTTAGCTGTTAAGTCAATTAAATGAGAAAATGTTAGCAGTGTATATTATCATACCTCATGGTTATTGATATTGAGTGATAGTCTTACACAACTATGCAATTGCAACGTGCATGCAAGAAATTGCAGGGCACGACATTTGGTGGCAGCGGTGCGATTGATTGCTGCAATTGCATAGTTGCAATATACTGAAAATTTGTGCAAGATAAGAATTTTTGAGATCAAGGTGCAGTGGATGTAACGTTGGACATTTGTTAATATTGTGGATTGAACATTGCGATGATTCACTGATTGCAGTATTGTTGAATTGCAACGTTTGTAAATGAAGCATATAGTGCATAAACTTGTCATAACAGCCCATCCCGCAACGATCGAGTAAATCCGTTGTCATCCAGACCCGGTTTTAGAATGGCACAGTCATCCGTTTTTTCCCCATACGAACTGACATCACTATGTATTAGCACTGGATAAATAGCTGTGGATATAACTGATAATTCCAATGTGATTGGGTTGATTTACTTAGTGGGTGAGAAGAAAGAGCCAAAAGGTCATAAATGTTTTAGTAAAAAAATATAAATATGGGCCAAGAGTTAATTTTTTTTTGTCAAGCGGAGAAAGTCCATCGTTGGAAAATAAAAATATAGCTTAGGAAGTGTTGTAGTTTCACCAAAAAAATAATATAGAGCAGGAATTTGTATAAATCTTATTCGCAAGATAGTAAATTAGATATTTCTTCTTTAAGTTTCAAATATTTCGAGAATATCGTGAATTGAGATATTAGCTATGAATTTTAATGTCATAATCGAGACCAGATTTATGGATAGATGAAATTTTAACAATTTTCAACAGCGAAGGAAAAGTTACAGTGGCCACAGATTGATTAAGAGTTTTGCTAAAGGCATATATTGCAAATAGATATGAATTTCGTTTTAATAGCAGTGATGATATATCAACAGTGAGGATGTATATATTTAAAACCTAAATTTGTTACTTCATGATTTCATCACGGTGTTGAGATTAAAGATAAAAACAAGGAAAAATGCGTTTATTTGAGATTTATACTGAGAATCACTCGCTTCCCAAGCCTAGTCAGTGAATTAGTATCTGTGACTCGTCAGCCAAGAGAAATTATTGCGGAGTTGTTACTAGAATAGAAGGAATTGTAGCAAAATCAAAGACCTTGAAACTAGCAGATAAAGAAATGTGTAATGATATTTTGTCTCCATTCTCGTGTATGACTTACCAAAGAAATTTTCATATATTCTGGTTAATTTAGATATAAAGAAGTCAAATCAAGTATATAAAAAGGTTCTTAAATATGTAGCCGATATCTCAAAGTGAAGAAGATCAAGATCAAGATAATAGAAGTAAACATTGAATAAATACAGTAGGTAAAGTGTTCAGTGCAGTGTTGAATGAGAGACTGTGTAAATGGATTGAGCGATCTGGAGTGTTAGGTGAGGAGCAGAATGGTTTTCGTGTGAACAGGAGAGAGGAGGACAACATGTTTGTGGTGAATGAGATGATAGAGAAGAAAAGAAAGGATGGAGGTAAACTATATCTAGGCTTTCTAGATATAGAGAAAGCATATGACAGAGTGAATAGAGAAATGCTAGGCAAAGTGTTAGGAAAGATTGGGTTGAGGGCAAAGATAACCAACATAGTGCGTAGCATGTATGTTGACACGAGAGCGAAGTATAGGTTAGGAGACATAGAAACAGACTGGGTGAAGAGTGAAAGAGGTGTTAGGCAAGGATGCATATTGTCACCAACCCTTTTCAGCTTATACACAGAGGAGTTAGCAGCCAGAATGAGAAGGTTGAATGCAGGAGTAAGAGTGGGGACTGACAGGATAGGTGTGCTAATGTATGCAGATGATATAGTGGTCATGAGTGAGTCAGCGGATGAGTTGCAAAGTCTACTGGATGTAGTGGATGGGTATGGGAAAGACTTTGGAGTTAGGTTTAGTAGTGAGAAAAGTAAGGTTATGATTGTGAATAGGTCAGAGGATGAATGTAATGCAACGTGGAGAATCGGAGTGAATGAGCTGAATCAGGTACTAGAATATAAGTACCTGGGGATGTGGGTTAGCCCAAATGGATGTGAGAAAGTAAAGAATGAAAAGATTAGCTTGGCTAACCAATGGGTTGGAAGATTAGGGAGTGCAGCTAGGATGAGAGCGAGGAAATATGATGTGCTGAGAGAAGTATGGAAGAATGTGGCTGTGCCTAGCATAATGTATGGTATGGACGTGACTGCTTGGAATGACAATGAAATTGACAAGCTAGAAGTAGGCCAGAACAGAGTAGCTAGGATGGCACTGAACGCACCAAGGTATGCAGCTTTAGAAGCCCTGAGAGGTGACATGGGCTGGAGCACATTTAGGGAACGAGTGATGAAAGCAACACTCAGGTATAAGATTAGGTTGGAAAGAATGGATGATGAAAGAATAGCAAGAAAGGTGTATCTGTGGAATGAGAGTGGAAGCAAATGGAGGAAGAGATGCATGAGGATGACAGAGAGGAATGGATTGCACGTGGTGTGGGGGATGAGGATGGCTGGGAGGAACCAAGATGAACGTGAATGGATCCTGACAAAAGGAGGTAGAGTGGGAGCTGAATGGGATGTGAGGAAATGGAAGAATGAGATAGACAGAGAGGTGAAGTGTATGGGAATGAATATATGGAAGCATGGCATGGAACAAAAGAGCACTATGGAATGGTACAAAGAGAAAGAGGCCCCAATGTATGAGAGGTGGTACGATGGCAGCCTGGGTGGTGACCTTCTCTTTCGAGCTAGGGCACAGTGTATGGATGTGAATGAGCGAAATTATAGATGGTCTGAGTCCCGCAGCAAAGTGTGCCAGATGTGTGACATGGGAGAGGATGAGTCGGTGGAGCATGTGGTACTCGAGTGTGAGAAGTATGAAAGAGACAGGATGGAGATGATGCAAGTGATTTTGACTGAGTTAGGGCATAGTTGGGATGAGAGAGGGGAGAAGACAGGAAGGGAATGGATGATGTTGCTGCTGGGACTGTGTAGAGAGACGAATGAAAGGATGATTGAAGCTGTGAAGGAGTTCCTGGAAAAAATGTGGCGTGTCAGATGTAGAGATAATTAACGTGCAAGATACTGTTTTTTCTTTTTTTTCTGTCTGTCTGTTTGTTTTGCTTTTCTACAGGAGTTGCCGATATAAAGGCCTGGCCCTGGAGCGATCCCGAGCCACCTGTAACATCAAGATCAAGATCAAGATCATGTACGTGACACCAATACAGTATGTGAGTCTCCTCCAGCAATGCGTCTGATCTTCTCTTTCTGTCATGTGTTCCTTGTTGTGTGTGCTTCTTGAGTCGTGTTTGTTGTTTTCATGGGCTGTGAGCTCATATGTCATTATGTATTTCTTGAAGGTGTTTGTTTATATTACATATTCCTTGCTCAGATTGAAAGATTTATAGGTAGATGTCTAAGGGCTTCACCATTTCAGTGTTTAGTGATATGATGCTTAGCTTGATATATTGCAACTCATAATTAAAAATCGGTTTCATTATTCATCAGAATGAAGAATGGGGTCAAGATGTGTATTCATTGTTAGAAAATTGTATAGTTCTCAAAATCTGTACTTACAAAACTGCACATTAAAGGAATTGCAATCCAGTGATATGGTAGACAGCTGATCCTCCTTTGACAGGTTATCACACTGAACACCTTGACAACCTAAAATGGTGTTCATGCATTCATTTCCTGTGTTTTCAGATAGTATTTCAAACTAGTTTGTTAATAGATGATTATAGGATAAAATACCTGTCAATTTCCTACTCTCCATTGATGCCTTTTTTAACAGTATTTTTTTTTAAATTGGTAAATTACTCTGCCCTTTTTATTTTTCAATCTAGCTTAACTCAAATTCTTGCAGGTCACTAACCCTATCCACACACATTAAGAAGTATTATGTCACTCAGATGGTAGTGGTGGTGGTAAGTGGGTTTATGTTTAACATTTAGCAATGTAAAAGACAGGAATCAATAATACCACAGTCATTAATGCATTTTATAATTCTAGGTAACATGAGAAGATGGCACAAGGAAGATGTGTGAGTGGCAAGGAAATGATGAAGACAGAGATGATAGAAGAGGAGGGGAGAGAGGGAAGAGTGATGGTGACATGTGTGGATAGCAGTGACGTGAGGGACCTGCAGCGTGTCCTCATTCCTGCACCACTGCTATTAGCCATTGGGGGACGACCTGGGGGGCATGTCAAGTTGCAGCTTACACCTCAGACAGCTGTGATATGCCGTGCTGCACCTCTTGTTGACTCCTGCAGTGTCTATGGGCAGCAGGTGGTTGCATGTGGCTGTGTGGTGGAAGGCACAGGTATATTGGACGTCCACACTGTCACCACAAGTGATATTACTGCTTTGGAGGCCGTGGTAGTAACTGTAGTGAAGGTCGCAGTTACAGTAAAAGCAGTGGAGAATGTACTGAGTTACCGTAAGAACAAACCAGCATTTCTGTCATCACTACAATCTCTACTGTCACTGTATGCTTTGACAAATAACTCACAAATACACTTACCCAGCAATCCCTTGGCTGACCTGCTTGGTGTGACCTTTGTGGAGGTCAAGGGTTGTAAGGGGGTCAAGTCAGGTCAGGTAGGATCAGTAGGAGCAGGAACAAGGGTGGAGTTGGTGTCTGTGGAGAGTAAGGACCGCAAGAGGCTGTCAGTATGCTGTAAGGCTGAGTTGGGAGGGCTAGATGACATCCTTGGCCATCTGCGCCGTCTTGTGGCTGAACCCTGGACCAGACGGGAACAGTTTGGCCAATTAGGTGTTGTTTATCCTTCAGGTGAGGAATATTTGTGCTGTTGTTGTTAGTAGTAGTTGTAGTGATATCTTTCTTACATTGGTGTGGTGATTTTTCTTATTTTCCTAATTTTGTATTACATTATGTTGCTGTTTTGAAATTCACTTGTTAATTTTCTATTAACTTATGCTCCATTGTACTTTATTCATTTTATTATTTTTTGTATGTACATCTCTCCATTCATACTGTTCCTATGTATTTACTTGTATTCATCTATACTCCCTCATATCATACCTTCAGGTGTGTTGTTAGTAGGCCCACCCGGATGCGGCAAAACGTCTCTGGTTCGACAGTTGTGTGCAGAGACCGGGGCATGTTTGGTGGCAACAGCTGCAGCTGAACTGGTCTCACCTTATGAGGGAGAGGCAGAGAGGAGGTTCAGGGAGGTGGTGGAGCGAGCTATGGCCCTGAGTGAGGAAGGGCCATGTGTATTGTTTATAGACGAGATTGATGGCTTGTGTCGGGCTCGGACTGAGGATGCCAGTGTGTCTACTCTCCGGCTCACCTCTCAGGTATGGTGAGATTGTAGAAGATGGAAAAAAAGAGAGAGATAGGAATGTGTGTGTGTGGAAAAGACAAGAGGTTAAAAAGTATCCATTTTTTCTTTTCTAATCAGGAAAAGGGAATGAGAGAGAGAGAGAAAAGCAAGGAAAGATGAGAAGTCACTATGAATTGCAAATATATATGTTTAAAATCAAATATAAAATTAAAATCAATTACTACCATCACTGTTCCTTCTACTACTTGTACCACCACCACCACCACCACCACCACCACCACCACCACCACCACCACCACCACCACCACCACCACCACCACCACCACCACCACCACTACTACTACTACTACTACTACTACTACTACTACTACTACTACTACTACTATGAATACTTTTAGTGCCACTACTACTACTACTACTACTACTACTACTACTACTACTACTACTACCACCACTACTACTATGAATACTTTTAGTGCCACTACTACTACTACTACTACTACTACCACCACTACACAATACTTCCTTGCCAGGTTCTGCTAGCCTTAGATGAGTGCCATGGCCTCCCAAATCTGACCCTGCTGGCTGCCACAAACCGCCCCTTTGACCTTGACCCGGCTGTCAGAAGGTCAGGTAGGCTGGAGATTGAGGTCAGTTTTTCATAAGGTAGATAGACTGGCAGGTATTTGAATAGATAGATTGAAAATAGAACTGGTAAATAAACAAATATACATATAGAGACATGTGGAAAATAGATAAAATATATTTGAATGGGGGTGAATTGATACATAGATGGCGATTAATTAATAGATGTTACATTTTCTCTTTAGGGGTGGTCTGCTTTTATATGTGAACAATCCCTTCATCATCATCATTGCTGTTAGTGGTGGTATGTGTTCATTGTCATAACTACCACCACCAGATCCTTCTGAGTGCCCCAAGTCAGACTGAGAGACAGAGCATTCTCTCCGTGCACTGCCGAGCCCTTCTGCCCACACATTGCCCTGCTCCTGATCTGCTGCATCTGGCTACCCTCACTCCAGGCTTCGTTGGGGCCGACTTGCAGGCTGTGGTTGCTTCTGCTGCTACACATCTGTTGGATTGTCAGGTGTGTGTGCGTGTGCATTTAATACCTTGATAAGAAAATCGTTTCATTACTTTACTGCTACTTTCCTGTCTTATATTATTAATGTTATCAAGTTTGACTGAAAATTGGTTTATATATATTTTGTGTTTCCAAGTATGTTTAATCATACTATAATAGGCTGTGATTGAAGTTATATGGGTTTTGTTGCTTGTTTTGCTATTTATAGTGATAATTAGTGTTCATTCTGGTTTACAGAAAGGTTTTCATGGTTTCAGTGTAGTTTATAACTTTCTATTAACAGTTATGGTGTTCAAGGATGTTTTCATAATTTTGCTAGTGTAACTTGCAGTGATGGAAGTCAGTGGTATTTATGAGAAAATCTTCATAGCTAATGAATAGACTTCAATGGAAATTTTCAATATTTCAATGATAGTTTGATAGGTTCTTTTGAAAACTATTGTTTCAAGGACCTTCTCATAGATGTTTGTCCTAATGGAAGAACAGATCATTCTAAAGTATGGACATGAGGTAGATAAATAAAACAAAAGGCTGTTTTTAGCCTAGAATTAAAATGTTATCACATTACAAGAATTAACACTAGCTCCATAACATTCACAGGAAGCTGTCACCAAGGAATCAGTCACAGAAGTCTTCACCAAGGCTATTTCTTCCATCACGCCAAGCCTTCACAAGACACTCAACTTCATCACAGCCAAACCTTCTTCCTCTCCTGCCCCAGCTGGCCTTGCCCACACTAGACACCTTCTTGATAACATTCTCACACAACACCTACAGTTTTCATGGGCTTATGATGCTCTGAAATTGAAGAGACCTAGAGGTGTGTGTGTGTGTTTTAGCTTGTGTACTCGATGTATGTATCAGTTTGTGAATGTTAAAGTTATAGAGATTTTGCTTATGGTGGTTAAATTTTTTTTATGAAAGGAGGAAAGGTGACCAATGGCAGCATAAAGAGTAAAACAAAAAAGCTCACTTGGTTACCAGTCCCCATGCATTTTCAGTAGAGTTAGCCAAAAGAAATGGACAAATGTCTTGAAACCTCCCTTATAAATTGAGTCAAATCATAGAAAGTTGGAAATACAGAAGCAGGTATAGAGTTCCAGAGTTTACCTGAGAAAGGTATGAATGATCTGCCTCCTTGCTATCCCAAAGGTGTGCTACTGTATGGGCCAAGAGGATGTGGCAAAACCCGTTTAGCTGCCTCTCTTGCTGCATCCCGGGGCTGCACCTTCATTACAGCCACAGCAGCTCATCTCCTCTCACCGTATGTTGGGGAGTCAGAGAAGAGAGTGGCAGCTTTGTTCCACGCTGCACGTCTTGCCCAGCCGACGGTGCTCTTTATTGATGAGATTGGTGAGTGATGAAATGGCTGCTAGGGTATGTGGGTATTCTTGAGATTTTGCTGGTATGTAGTGACAAGGTTAAAAACTTTCATCTCTGTTCTATTTTTATTGTATGTTTTAGTTACCTTCTTTGGTCCGATAATGATAATGTGATGCCTTTTTATATTTACATGAACCTTCCTTTTTTATCTTTTTATCATTTTTTATTCAGAAAATTACACATTACAAATTACATATTGCACTTATTTTCTTCCCAGATGGAATCTTTGGGTCTCGTGAATCTCATGGTGGCAGCAATGTGGCAGTGAGTTTGTTGAATGAACTCCTGCAGGCACTGGATGGAGCTGAGGTCAGTGCCACCAGTCTTCAGGGTGCCTCTCTACTAGCACACACCAACACCACCACCACTGGCACACAGGTCTGTTCAGGTGTTGATGTGGTTTGTTTCTTTTCTTACTTATCTGCTTGTATATCTGTCTCCTTGTATGGAAACCTATTTATCATTATCTGTCAATCTGTCTATCCATTTCTTATATGCCTATCTATCATTACCTGTACAGTGGTACCTCTTGATTCGAACTTAATTCGTTCTTTTAGGCTGTTTGAATTGCGAAAATTCGAATTAGGAAGCAATTTTTACCATTGAAATTAATGTAAAAACATTTAATCCGTTACAGTTGATTTTAAGTAAAAAAAAAAAAAAAAAAAAAACCACTCAACCCCAGCTATTGCAAGAAATTGGTCCCTTCACATCGCCGCAATACCTAAGAACGCAATAGCCATAATTAAGAAGTAATGGGAAAAAACAAAATTGGTCCTGACCCACCAGAGTGGCAACATGATTTTACAAATTGGCACCTTGTTTTCCCCTCATCTCATCATAATTCATAGATATCCTTCACATTTTGAGAGTGCAAAGTAAACAGACATGAAATGTATAAAAAATAAATAAAAACAATAAATAAATAAAAGGCATAACAAAAACTTATTTACTTCGGTGTGAAACTCCCCGAGTCCCAATGAAGACGAGACAAGCCTCCCCGGGTCCCCACCTCCCTCCCATGGACTGAATATAGGAACAGATCGCGTAGTATTCCTCCCTTCCCCCTCCCTCCGTCCTTATCCTCTCCCATTCAATACGCAAACAGACCAAGTAGGCCGCCTCCCCTCCCCCCACTCTGTCCCTCCTCCAGCCACTCACCATTCTCTCTCCCTCCTCCCCCCCCTCTCCCTCTCTCTCTTTCTTATCAAGTAGAATATATTCTCACAACATCATTTCCAACAGGAATTATTTCAAGAAAAGTATAAATTATTGTACAAAACTGCAAATTATTATATTATCGTAGTTTGTGCAAATGACATTGATATTTAACAATTCATTCTTCATTGGTTGTTTAAAGTGTTCAATATATCTTCATTAGTAAATAAGTTTGCCAGTGATCAGAGAAGAAGCTGCATTGAATGGGGTGATAGGTAGGAGGTAATCAGGGTTGGGGGCCGGAGAAACCACGGCAACTAGGGGCCAGAGTGACTTGAAAGCCAGTCACGAGAGAGGGGTTCACGGCGAAGTACAAGCGAGACCGGGCAGTTGGCGGGAATGCGCATCGGCCGCCACGGTTTTTTTTTTTTTTTTTTTTTTTTTTTTTTTTTAGGTCCGAATTGAGAAGCTGCGTTCGGATTGGAGGCCAAAATTTGTTCGCCAAATGTGTTCGGATTGTGAAGTGTTCGAGTCAAAGGGTGTTCGAATCAGGAGGTACCACTGTAGTTATCTAATCATTTGTTCATTTGTCCATTAATCTGTGTATCTGACAATCTCACCTAAATATCTCCCTTCTCTTTAGGATGGAGTATTGGTTGTGGCTGCCACGAATCGTCCATCAGCCCTGGATCCCGCACTGCTACGGCCAGGGAGGTTTGACCGACTGGTGTTTGTTCCCCTGCCAGATACTGAGGCTCGCCTGGATATACTAAAGGTGAAGCAGAGGTGAAAGGTAGCAGAAGGGAAGGAATGATAGCTCAACATAGGGAAGGCTAGTTAGAGTGAGAAGGGAGGAAATGATAGCTCAACATAGTGAAGGCTTGTTAGTGTGAGAAGGGAAGAGGAAGAGGTTTCTGGTTGAAGGTGTTTTGAAGAGTTTACCTAACTCTCTTTCTCATTAGAGCTGTTTTCAAAGTTTCCTTGGGGTGTTGATTATATTTTCTTTTAGTGGCAAGTCAATTACCAGCATTCATTGACCACCCTTTGTGTTCCAGGCCAAGACAAAGGGCATGGAGCTACAGGAGGAGAAAGAGGAGGAGGTGCTACAGCAACTGGCCAAAGAAACTGAAGGATTTACTGGAGCTGAATTGGAGAACCTGGTGCAAAAAGTAATTCTCTCTCTCTCACTCTCTCTCTCTCTCTCTCTCTCTCTCTCTCTCTCTCTCTCTCTCTCTCTCTCTCTCTCTCTCTCTCTCTCTCTCTCTCTCTCTCTCTCTCTCTCTCTCTCTGTATTTTTTTCTTTTTTCTTTATATATATGTGGGGTTTTTTTTCTTTTTTCTTTCTTTCTCCTTACTATCAAGTTATTTTGAAATAATTTGGCATTGTAATCTTTAGTGCTTATTTGGCATTCTTTTTACTAATTGCCAATGTGTAGACTAACATATTGCTTATATTGCTTCTGTGTAAGATGACACTGTTTCTATTCCCAGGCACTGGTATTGGCATTGCGTGGGCGTGGCGTGGTGGAGAACGTTACAGATGAGGTGGTGGGGGTGGAGGCCAAGCATCTCTGGGCTGCTCGACACACACTCGCACCTTCCCTTACACCTGCTGAGATGAAGGCATACCTAGAATTCAAGCAGGCTGTAAGTGGCAGGTGACACTGTGTGTGTGTATGTGTGTAGTTACAAAACTTAGAGAAGATTTGAGTACAAGGAGGACAAACTATGTAAATTTTTTTTACTATTTAACATAAAAAGAGGAGCACATTCTCACCCATTGACCTCTTTCTAAAATATTCTTATGTACATAAAGGTTTCAGTACATTTTCCTGTTGAAATCTCTATACATGGGGATTTAAATTTTAAGTATTAACTGATAGATGTGGATGTCTCCTATTACTGACCAGTCTGTTGAGCACACTGTTACCTTTCCTATTTCTCATGAGTTTGAGCAATGAGTGTAGGCTTGTCCACACCAAGAAGCATGGTGTAGAAACAAATGTGCTAAATATTCACAACCTTTTTTTTAACCTATAACTTTTCAGCATAGCTGTCTTGTTTCAATTCAGTTACCTGTCTTACTATCCTGGTAGAGAGGTAGCTCATGGAAAGTACATTTGTCATCCTTTTGAAACTCTTCTCCTTATCCAAGATAAAAGTTTGGGATGGCTAACCAGAATTCTTGTACAGGAGTACATTAGTTTGGTTTTCATTAAATTTGCAGGTATGATACTTGCCAATTAAAACCCTTTTCAATTTACAATAGGTGTGATTCACAGTTACAATAGATGTATATGATTATAAGATAGTAACAGCACTTCCCAAGGAGGTGTTATTGTGTTATTTATATACATTTATGTTCACAAAACATTTTTATTAAATGTTTACAAGTTTTACCAAGAAAGCATTGTTTTTAATGCAGAAAGTGAAATTTTTTATAGAAAATGGAGAATGAAATAGATGAGGCAAATTTGTCCACTGCCAATTAGTGAGAGTATCTACTGCTGTTGCTTCTTTTTCTTGTGACCTTTTCAGCTTCTTATTCTGTATGGGTTCAATGTGTTCCTGTAGTGTAGTTTCTATTTGTTTCATTGTTCTTTCTGTCTTGTCTCTTATGCCTTCACCAAGAAATTATTTCATTGCTTATAATATGATATTTTCATGTGTGTTGCTATCTAGTGTGGTTGCCAGGTATCTATGTATATCAAGAATGCTACCCTGTGTGGTTGCCAGGTATCTATGTATATAAAAAATCCATCCATTGTAGGCCATTTGTAGCAATGTCTCACAGTCTGCTCTCTTAAGGGGTGGCTGAAAAATATGAAAAAATTCAAAACCGAGTTTTGAGCAGATTTGAAGTGTACATTTATGCAGCAACATTAGAAACACAAATTTACATAATCGCAAAATTACTATGCCGGCCACATGGCTTTTAAAGGTCCTAGGAGTGTAACTATTTAATGGGCACATGTGAGTATATATATAGGCAATGTTATTTTTTATAGTCTTTAAATATACCTATTAACAAAAAAATTGGAAATAGACTCAGAATTGGTTATTTACAGCTTGTATCAACATTCAGGGAGCCAACCAAGCCAGGTGTAGACCTAGGATCAAAATATGAGGTGGCTAACCTAAATTCCTATACCCTTTGATATTGGTGGTGAGCTGCTGCAAGCGAAGCAACCCTTATCAGCTGCGGATAGGTTGTGGAAAAGTAATCTTAAGGGCACTTTTAAGCTATGTGTAAGTTACTCCAGCGATAAGTAACCGATTCACTATTGATAAGAGCCAAGGCCAAAATGATAGCCTCACTTACATTTCCTATTTGTTAAGACGTAAATTAATTTAACTCCGACATAGTAAGTCACAGGGTCTGAATTTACCTTTTCAGAAAGCCTTGTTACATTATTGTTCCGTATACCCTTTGCCTTGCGACATACATATATAATAAAGGAAAATTTGCTGGGCGTGACGGGGTGGGGGGGGGGGGGGAAGAGGCGCCTTCAAACCCTTTAGTTACCCCTGGATCCGCCACGGATCACATACATTTGTTGATATTTATTTATTTTGTCAGCAATAATCACTGAAATACCTGGATGGCATTCCGAATTGTTTTGAATTGTGTATGTTCGGTAATGTTTGTGTTGGTGTTTAATTTTGGAACCTTGACTAGAAGTGCGCGTGTGCGGTAAGTTCTTTACAGCCAGTTAAAAATAGCAATGAAATATCAGCCTATCAGATGACTTTCTAACTGTAAGTGAAGGCTGACTATCAGCCATGATGTAGTTTTCGGTCATTCTCTTGCGATATCCGTTTGTGAGACATTCATTCACTTATTTTGTAAGTATAGCGGCATTTTATCGTTTTTTTGTTTAATAGTCGCAAGATAACATTATTTCAAATCACGCAGTACTATTGTAATTATAAATTGTGAATCGGAGTGCAATTTTCACGTAGAACAACGTGGTTGACGGTGCACGTAAACTTTCCAGTAAGAAACTGCGATTACAGCGTAAGGTTAGGTATTAAGGGGTAGGTAAGGTTAAATTATAGTACAATTTAGTAGTATAGTATCTCTGAGGGGAGTTGTTGGAGTAGCGCCCAGGATTTCTAGATGTGGGAGACAAAATATGCGGTCTTGCTTGTAAAATCACTTACTACTTATCTGGGGATTTTCCCTAAATATCAAGTGAAAAATTCAACATGATCTTTAAGCTATGTCGCTATTATATGATCAGATTTCGCCAGTTTGTCTGTTTGTCTCCACTCGAAACTCGGTATTAGTTATGACATCATCTACTTAGATTTTAGTAAAGCATTTGGTAAGGTACTCCATCGGGGGCTCTTAAAAAAAGGTTAGGGCGCACGGGATAGATGGAAAGATAATAGGATGGATAAAAGTATGGTTAAGCGATAGCCGTCAGAGAGTTGTATTAAACGGCTCTAGAGCAGGTGATTAGTGGGGTGCCACAAGATCAGTTTTAGAGCCACTGTTATTTATTGATTTTTTATTTATTAATGATTTGGATAGTAGAGCTAGCAGAAAATATTAGTAAATTCGCGTACGATACAAAAATGGATTCTTCTGATGCCATCGCTTTGCAAGCAGACTTGGAAATATTGGAAAAAAATGGACAGGCAGATAGACACAAGGATATTATAATCTTAGAAGAATCCTTGGATAACCAATACAGTTTAATATTAATGAATGCAAAGTACTAAGTTTAGGTAGAGGAAATCCACACTTATGTTCTGATTTACACGTGTACCCAAGCTTATTGAAGAAGTATAGGGATTTTGCTATAATTCGTTGAAGAAACGCCATCAAGGATATTATAATCTTAGAATCCTTGGTTTGAATTGTTCCGTTCTTCAGACTGCATGCAGCTGATGATGCGGTGATTTGTTTACCTTAGGCACGCGCGCAGAGGAAAGCTACGGTATGGCAGCCGGCGCCTCCCCCATGAATTTGTCTTGTGTAATGCATGGTAAGCTCAGCAGTGTTTTCATTTGTACTTTTCTTTACTAGCTTCGGTATTTGCATTTGATGTGTTGATACTTTAAAAGTTGCGCCAGGTGCCTAATTGTGCAATAACTTTAAAATCTGACAACATGGGAGTTGTGGATTACTCACTGTTGATACTAAGGCAGTAGGTTCATTCTGTATGATTTTCGAGTACATCCGTCAATCATTTCAGACGAAATCACATTTTCTGGTAGATTTTATGATTTGCCTTGAATTGTCTACTATTAGGGACCGCCGTGGTACATTGGAGCAGCGTACGCTTTCGGGGCCTTGGGATCCCTGAGCGCACGGGTTCCAATCCTGGCCACGGTCTGAGTGGAGATTGGGCATTCACTCAGGGTAGTGATTCCTGAATGGGTGGGCTTTCTAATAGGAGGTATCCACTAGGTGGTCTCCTTTAGCCCATAAATTCCTGTAAAAGGCCCACTTTGTTTAAAGAAAAAACGCCCCAAATCATTTGATTTTGTTATAACTCCTCCCCTCCCTCTCTCAACTAACTAAGGTAAACCAACTGTCATGAAAATAAGCCAAGAGTCAGTCTAAAAACACTAAAATCTATCAGAAAAATGGATATTTCTTTGCTTTTACACCAGTCTCAAGAAAGCTTTTCATACCCTTTCTATCTGTTACACCTTTCCATATTGAGTATTTTGAACCCCATTATAAGCCCCACAAATTATTTATAATGGCACTAGCGATTTTTTAAGATTTACCGAATTCACGAGATGTGGGCAGGATGTGACTAGCCCCCCGGGCACCACCTCTTCTCGAGATAGACTGAATGTTCGTCTGCGTGTGTCAATATTCTGCACAGGCACCGAAATTAGTCACAGTGATTGATTCCTTGATTTGTCACTGGCCAGTCACAGCCTCTTGAAGGCTTTGTTTGAAAAATTCAGATCAGTTTTAGAAGATGTCTAGCTGTGGGAACTGGGAAGTACATCGTGCATTACACACCAATTTCCAATAAGGTAATGACTTTCGGCTAATATGTAGAGCCCTCAGGGTTCAGTTAGAGCCCACAAGTTCAGTTAGAGCTCGCAAAGTTCAGTTAGAGCCCACAAGGTTCAGTTAGAGCCCGCAAAGTTTTGTGAGAGCACCCTAGGGCTAGATTTGATCCCCGCCAGGTTATGCTTGGTTCGTGTAATGTTTTAGCTCAGAGCACTGCTGGCCACAGACAATTGTCTCATCATAAATGTGAGCTTATTTACTTCATTTTGAATGGTTGTATAGCAAGATGAACTACTTTAGTTCACAGATTATAGAATTTTAACGTTCTAGTGATTTGGGGGTTTTGGGCAAGGCGGAAATTTGCTCCGTTGGCGATTGTCATCGGTGTTTGTTGTGTCTCTTTTTGGTGAGGACGTAATTATCTTTCCTTGGTAGATTTTCGTCTGTTTTGAAGTAATCTGCCTGTTGTTTTTGTTGCAAATTGTTAGTTTCGGGGTTGGGGGCCCCCCAAAAAAAAACTATTGATTTGCAAGGAAAACAACAAGCAGATTCATTCAAAACACACTGAACATCCAAATTCGAGAGACTGGTGTAAAAGTAAAAATTTACCAAAGTGTTGTTTCATCTTCATTCATCACAAAAAACTCAACGGTAAATTTTTATTACAAAAAACTCTCATAGTTGGATGAAATTATTTGTTCTGGTAGATTTCAACATGCTTCAAGTGAATATGCACTTTGTTTCTGTTGCAGATCTACTTTTCCCCTTTCTCTCATAAAACACAGTCCATCCCCATAGAAAGTACAGTAAACCGTGAATTTCTGCAGGAGTTAGGAACGACAGACCCCTTGAGAATAGAAGAAAAATACTTGCAAAATTTCGTACCCCTGGCATATATACAGAAACAACCACTTGAATACTATTGATTTTATTGCCACACTGCAATACCATATAGAATAAAAACAAACAGAAATAGAGAACACAAATTATACAGAAGTTCATAATACAGTATAAGTGAGTAAGAAATACTTTATACAAAAGTGTGAGAGAAGTTGCATGCTTACAACTCTTGGTGTTGGCAGTGATGTGGCAGTTGTGTGTGGTTCTTAATGTGATTATGTTATTATTTTTCTGTGGTTTTAACACTATTGTTTTACTTACTATACGTTTTGGACTTATTATAAGGCACCTCTGTATATAAAACGATCTCTTATTGAAACAGAGGGAGAAAAAAAGGAAACAAGGCAAGAAGGTAAAGCTAGGCTTGAGAAAGAAAGCATCTGCTTTATGGAGAGGCAATAATAGTTGGGGAATCCCTGTGAAGCCTGGGGAATGCTATAATGGAAGGACTGGCCCCTATCTTATCACATAGTGTTAATTTGATTAGATTAGCTGTGAAGGCTATGATTGACTAGCTTAACATTGACATCATGGTTTCTGCTAGCCTAATCAGCAACTGATGGAGTGGCGGGGTAGACCACTCTTCCATGACACTTTAGGTAAACTTTCAACACCCATAAGGAAAGGACACACACCCTGTCATGTAGCCAATAAATAGTGTACCAAGGACAACTTATTAACATATATATATATATATATATATATATATATATATATATATATATATATATATATATATATATATATATATATATATGTGTGTGTGTGTGTGTGTGTGTGTGTGTGTGCAATAGGCCCTCACCCATTCGCGGTTCACGTTCGCGGCCCCTCATACTTGCGGATTTATCTCAAAGATTTTTTTCATATTTTTGGCTATTTTGTGAATTTCTTAGGCCATTTTTTAAGCAGAATATAATATAATATAAAATAAAAAATCAGAAAGGAGAGATAATACTGTATAACTGCTAAATAACTTTAAAATAACAATGTCAGTTCATATAAAATTTTAAGAAAGAAAAGAGATGATACAGCATAACTGGTAAATAATTTTAAAATAACAATGTCTGTTAATATAAAGTTAAAAAAAAATAGAAAAGAGAGATGATGCAGTATAACTGCTAAATGATTTAAAAAAACAATGTGCTGATTGGCTGCAGACAACGTGCCATCACAAGCATCTTCATGCACAAGACTTACCTACTGTGTACATATTACACTACATTATTACTGCTTTTAATTCATCATTACTACATATTACTACATTATTACTGTATTAATGAGTAAGACTGTCTTTAGAATGTGTGGGAAGCATATTTTAGCTTGTATATTATCTTACATAATGTTTTCAAAATGCATCAATTATTCGCAGATTTTCAGTATTCACAGGAGAGGAAAGAACGTAACCCTCGTGAATAGCGGGGGTATACTGTATATGTATATATGTTACAGTCAATATCTAAATACAGACAATTTGTAAAGTGACTGAGTGAATCAGGCCACAAATTGCTTTAAAAAATCAGTCACTTTTCAAATTATCTGGATTTAGATATTGACATATATATATATATATATATATATATATATATATATATATATATATATATATATATATATATATATATATATATATATATATATATATATATTGTGCTCAATAGCAATCATTATTACTGGGTTGCATATTAATGTTAACCCATCCAAAACTTTAACCTGAGTGAATCAGGCAATTCAGGCAAAAAATCAGTCACATTACAGATTGTCTGGATTTAGATGTTGATTCTAATATATATATATATATATATATATATATATATATATCTATATATTTATATATAATATATTTATATATATATATATGTATATCTATATATATATATATATATATATATATATATATATATATATATATATATATATTTATTTATTAGGGGTGGGAATCTTCTAGTATGTCACGATTCGATTCGATTCCGATTTTTGGGGCTACGATTCGATTCAAAATCGATTTTCGATTCAAAACGATTTGATTCATGATTTCTGCTTCAATCTAGAGGTGTGTAAAGGATCCTCGTGATCTACTACAGTCTGCTTTGCGAGAGAATGACAAATTGAGACGTTAAACTGTCTTTTTCACATTTATTAAGTTTTACACATGTATCTATGCTGAAACGGAATTGTTGCAACTGTTAAGTAACAAAAATAAGAGTGCCTCTTTATTTATAAAAAAAAAAAATAGTGCAGTTAAACATGCTGTCTTTTAAATTCTAAGGAAAGTGCCTTTTCCAAAAACAGTGTGCTAGCAGTGTGTAGCTGGTTGGGCATTTATTTTCTTCTCAATGCCCTCTCTTTGTCTGAGGAGAGTTTATCTTTTTTTGGAGAGAATGTATGACTTCACCAAAGCTAGTCATTTTTTGCTATATTGCGATTTCGGGCCAGAGACCCTTCTTCAGTAGCAGCTCTCAGTGGAGTGGGTGAGCAGTGTCTGCGTGGGACTATTTATTGCGTGAGGCGCCTGGCTTGACTACCCGTGGTGACCCCTGATAATTGGCTGGGGGGTCAAGTTGGTTGTGTGCACTTCTGATTGGCCTCACTTGATGCTGCATTCGGCTCAATGGTGATGGGTAGAACCGTGTTGCGCATACTTGGTAGAGCCTGTAAATCTTGTGCTTGGATGTTGAGAGTAGAGTTTTCTTCTTTGATATATAAAGCTTCCAGTATGGCGAGCCGTCTTGGGTCTGCAGCTGATGTTATAATTTCTGTATTCTTCTCTAGGCATTCTCTTTTTATTATTGTACTGTGCTTTTCATGTGTGTGGGATTTTGATGCTCCAGATGCAAATATACATAAGAGAATATCTCCTGCATAAATATACCCTCAATATATATATATATATTACGGTTATTTTGCAAAATCGGTCATTTTAATAAATAAAAATTTTTGGTTTGTTTTGCAAAGTTACCAGACATTTTTTGCAAAATATCCTTTGTGTGTGTTTTTTTGCAAATTAACCAGATGTTTTTGCAAAATATCCTTATTGCATGTTTTTTTGCAAAGTAACCACACAACTAAGGTGATTTTGCAAACATACCACGATTTTGGTTTATTTGCAAAATGACCGATTTCGCAAAATAACCGTAATATATATATATATATATATATATATATATATATATATATATATATATATATATATATATATATATATATATCTATATATATATATATATATATATATTTTTTTTTTTTTTTTTTTTTTTTTTTTTTTTTTTTTTTTTTTTTTTTTTTTTTTTTTTTTTTTTTCAATGCAGTAGTAGTCATACTGTTTTGAAAGATAGAAAAATCTGCAGAAAATAAGGGTTTTCTGTACTGTATTGCAATGAAAAAATAAATAAATAAAAAACAGATCGAAGTGTACAAAAAGAAAATACTTTTGCTTTCATAAAGTACCACAAAAGTAACATTCCAATATTTGGACCATTATTTCTTACTTGAACTAACCCTAATCTAACCTAGCTTGACAAATCTAGTTGAGGCAATGCATACTACTAACCACAACACCCAGCCTGAACCAGCACTTCCCATGGATTGATTTCAAATCTAGTGGCTTCTCTCTACAAAGTGCTTTGATTGGCTAAATTTATCCTGTATTATTTTTGTTGGTTAGTGTCTGCATGCTCAGACAAAAGAACTGGAGATGGTTAAGCTTCATTATTGTTGTGAAATTTTGTTATTGTCTCCAAGAAATCATACTCAGCCACTGAGCTATCTTTCGAGATTAATTCTAAATCAGGCTGAGTTTTAGAAATATGTTCTGATTGGCTAAGCCATTGTTTTCACACACATGCACTAATGAAACCCTCTTCCTCATTATATTGCTTGCTGATGATCATATCGCAAGATAAACTTGCTACATGGAAGAATAATTTGATAAAAAATGAATGTCCTGTCTTTACTTATGAAAATTTAAATTGCATCTCCTCACAGAGTAATTAATCAATTTCAGTCATGTTCATTTGCTAGGGTACAGAAACATATGATGCAAAGAACAGTAATTGATATATAGCAATATGTGTGGTAGAGGATGTAATAGGTTAGAACAGTGGTTCCCAATCTTTTTTCTGTCATTTCCTCCGGCATCCAGTTCAGCCATCCAAATTTCCCCCTTCATGTGTACAAGGTGAAAAGTAGTCGAAAACACACTGTGACTATTTACTAATTTATTTTTTAAATTTACAAATCTACTGATAAATCTCCTACAGGTATTCTCTCTCTCTCTCTCTCTCTCTCTCTCTCTCTCTCTCTCTCTCTCTCTCTCTCTCTCTCTCTCTCTCTCTCTCTCTCTCTCTCTCTAGGACATGAGAAAATACATCTGAGATTTTTTTATTGCTAGTAGGCAGTTTGATTATTTCTCCACTGGTAGCTTCAAGTTTTCCCTCAGTTTGGGAATCACTGGATTAGAAGAAAGGATAAAAACTTTAAAAATAGCCATGAACTTGATTGGAAAAAAAATATATATTTGGAATTGGAAATGTTACAATCCTGGACTCAGGTTTTAGGTACATCATATTTAAAGGGAGGTAGAGATGAGGACAGAAACAGCAGACCTGTGTTCCTCCCCTCAACCTTTTTAGGGCAAGTTGAGGTATTGTACAATAAAGGATTATTTTAGAATTGGCTTTGTTTAGCAAACACTCAGTAAAATAATGGATTCTTTACACATTATTTGATATTAATTAATCTTCATTTTAATAAGAATACTAATTTCAAACTTTTGTTTAAGGAACGTGACTGTCAATTGATTGTTGAAAGAAGAGAGAGGCTCTTTAAAAACAATAATGAGTCATGAAGAGCCAAGCTTTGTCACATCCCTTATGGTAATGTATATAAAATGTTCTGTACTACAAACTATTGATGAAAATTTGGTACTACTATGCTCCAAGAAAATATGGATTTATGTCTTTATAAGTTCACAAATAGAAAAAAAGTTGAATCAGAATTTTATGTTAATATTTATATTTCCACTAATTTTGAAATTATTAAATTGACTATTTTTTAAAAAAGCAATGCCATCTTGTGTAATTACTCATATTTAATACTTACTATCCAAGGCAGGTGGAATGGCAGGCACAGCTGTGGATGTTGCTCTGTTTCCCCTTGACACCCTGAAGACTCGGCTCCAGAGTGAGGCGGGCTTCAGGGCCTCTGGGGGGTTCCGTGGGATCTATAGTGGTCTGGGTCCAGCTGCTCTGGCCTCTGCTCCTAATGGTGTGTTGTGGGATGTGTGTATTCTTTTGACATAACTGTAGCTCACTGTCCATCACATGTGTCTTTTTCTCGTTCTTTGTTTTGTGGTCTTTTCAGTCAGCATTCTTTTTGTTGTAACATTTGGGGTATCCTTTCAGCTGCCTTATTCTTCTGTACCTATGAGAGCATGAAAAAGATCCTGAGCAGTCATGTCCCCAACAATTACCTGCCTGGTGTGCATATGGTTGCGGCCTCTGCGGGAGAAGTGGTAGGTCTCTCTCTTTCTCTCTTGTTTGGAAGATTAGTTTGCCTCACGCAATTTTCTTTAGAGATCAGTTTAAAAGAAGTGTCGGATCAGATAGATATATATGAGTATGTACTCAGAATCCAAGACTAGAAAGCCTAAAAGAAAAAAATATAAAAGGACAAGGGTATGAGAACACTGCCTAGATGTTTATTCAATAGCATCAGTTTGAGTCTGTGTTTATACATGCCCTACTCCCAGGGTTGCAGTCAGGTGGTATAAGGTCTGTGTCCAACTCTTAGTATCCCTAGGATGCCTATTCTGACTCCAAATATACCTAGGATGTCAACTCAGACTAGACTCCTAGTATTTCTAGAATGCTGACTCCTTAACACTAATACCACACATAAAGAAAACATAAATTAAACTTTATCTCTCCGTTCTGTCTATCTGAGAGATTGCCACTCACAGTGACAGTCTCTCAAATAGACAGACTAGTGAAATATTGTTTATTTTTTATTTTCTCAGCTTGTGTCGTATATACTGAGATCATTGCTGCAGGGAGTGCCTCAATTACAAACAAAACTTTCCTGAATATGACAAAATATTTTGTTTTTTTTAGTATATCCTGTATTCTCTCAATTACAAACAAAACTTTCCTGAATATGACAAAATATTTTGTTTTTTTTAGTATATCCTGTATTCTAAGTTGATAATTGCATTAAAACAAATTTTTAAAATTCTTCCATTTGTAAACAGAAACTAAACAAAAACAAAAATCAATCATAAACCACATGATTTTAATTTGAAATTAAAAATTTAATGATTTGCTTTCAAAAACAAGATGGCTTCAGTGAGTTTCTCCTTCATTACAGCCTTTTGGTGTTGATATCAACAGAGCAGAATCATTCATTATCACAGGATATTGCTTTATGGCTTCATGAACATCCAACTTTGATTTTCTGTATTTGCTCCACCTGTTTTAATATATTATGGACCTTGAGCTTGAAATTTGCTTATATATATATATATATATATATATATATATATATATATATATATATATATATATATATATATATATAAAGGTAAAGTGGGGGGCTTACGCTGTATCAGCGCGTAGCTGCGGGCGCTCATCTCCCGTCTCCTTGGCCTTTGAGCCTGTGGTGGAATAATCCCTTACCCCGTGACATGGGGCCAGCATGAAATCCGGGTTTCCACAGTTTACCTTCCCTAGGTTGCCCTAGGTACCCATTTATCGACCAGCGAAGGATAAAAACCTGGGTGAGGTCCACGCCGTCCTCGTCCGGGATCGAACTCGGGCCCACGG
>CM035203.1:1139994-1158608 GCA_020233015.1 Callinectes sapidus | reverse complement strand
TATATATATATATATATATATATCTATATATATCTATATATATCTATATATATATATATATATATATATATATATATATATATATATATATATATATATATATATATATATATATATATATATATATATATATATATATATATATATATATAGTAGTTGTCAGGGTTGTGTATATTCCATCCAATATTTCTTTATGAAAGTATTGACATGTTTTCCCTTCCTTCAGGTTGCATGTATAATAAGAGTGCCTACAGAAATAGTCAAGCAGAGGAGACAAGCACAGTTCAGCAATTCTTCCATTAAAGTGGTACAAGATATTTTAAGGAAAGAAGGAACCAGAGGACTATTTCGAGGTTACCTTAGCACTGTGACAAGGGATATTCCTTTTTCTCTCATTCAGTTTCCAGTCTGGGAATGGCTTAAAAAATATTGGTCAGACAAACAAGGCCATTACGTTGACTCTTGGCAGTCTGCCTTGTGTGGAGCTTTTGCAGGTATGTCTTTATATTTACATTGATTTTTTTGTTGCTCTTTTTTGCCTGTTTTCTTGGAAGTGGCGATGAATTACTTTTACTTTATGCCCTAATCCTTACATTTGCTAATTTTTTGTCTAGTGTTACTTTCTCTAGCTAATGCTAAGGCTTGCATTCCCCAACACTTCTGTGCTTTCCCTCCACTTTCAAAAACCTTTATTTTTAGGCATTTTTACAGTTCTACAGACAGAATGACAAGATTTCTACATTATTAACTGGAGAAACACTCTTGAAAACCCTGCTAATCATCTGTGACCATGGAAAAATAGTTCATGGAGATGGAGCAAAACATTTCTGTTTATAGACTTTATCCTTCTCACAATTACTTATCATACATAGTTATCTTGTCATATGCTGTATTTAACCCTTTCAGCTCCAACACATTTTCACTAATCTCACTCTGAGCGCCAACGGTGTGGCACACTATAATTTTCATACGGTAAGTTTCTTTTTTTTCATATAGCTGTTGCTTCCTTATTTCTTACTTTACAATGCTCCTTTTCATTGCATTGCTTAGCTAAGACCTGAATTTTGTCAAGTTGCCTTCAAAAATGTGAAAATAACATCAGTAAAAGGCACTGAATGTAGCCAAAGATTTTAATTTTTATGTTGTGGCCTACAAAAGGATAATAGATGTACATGTTTTTTTTTTCCCCCATTGTATCCTACCACTCATTAGCTACGCAGTGATATATAAAATATTTGAATATACACCAGTCTCTTGATTTGTGAATGAATGGTTCCTAGAAAACTGTTCGTAAATCAAAAATTCATAAATCAAACCATTTTCTACCATACACTTCCATTACACATATAAGCCGAGAATACGTTCCTACAACCCAAAATTAAGTCCATGCTTTAGTAAAGTATGTACTTCCAACTGATTTGGTTATCATTGTTATCATCATAGCCGTGGCAGCAGACAATAGGTCATTGTTACCAGTAAACATTGGCTTGAAAAATAATGTCATTCTCAATTGTTAAGATTGTGACTGTGTTCTGCAAGATTCCAGGTGTTACTGACATTGAGATCTTGGAAAAATTCACTGACCTTGGTAGTGTAGTGCATAACGACAGTGGGTTAAGCAAGGAAGTTGTACAGTGGATTGGCCTGGCCCACAGTTTTATGGACTTGCTCAACACGAGTATTTGGAGATGTTGCTACCTGTGCAGACAGATAAAGATTGGATCTTCAAGTCGTGGTGATCCCTGTCTTACTCTATGGTTGTGAGACATCAACCTGAAGAGGTGAATCGATGTCTTCGGTAATAGATGCCTTCACAGGATCATAGGATACCGCTGGTATGAGTTTGTCAAATCAATGATTGTTCTATAAGACTGATTTGAGACCAGTTGCCAGCATAGTCTGTCAACACCAACTGCAGCTATATGGACATGTGGCACACTACCCAGAAGCCAATCCTGTTTATCAGGTTGTCACCAAAAGGGATAACCCTGCATGGAGAATGCCAAGGGGACGTCCACAGAACTCATGGCTGCTGCAAGTCGATGCCTCTTGCTGGGAGTTACTCAGTGTGGGAAGAGAGCCTACACAAGGACTCGCAAGACATGACCACCAGAAGTACCACCATAGGGTAGGCATAGTGACACACCCCCCTGGCATAGGCACCCGATAATTGATTGATTCTCACTATTCACTAGAAATAGAGGAAGTTGTGGGCCACTCAATGAGTATGATAAGTTCATGTGTACGAGTCCACCACACATAAGAAGCACAAGATTCCATTTCATGATTTATGCGGAATATTTATTTGACTGCATCTTTTATGGGGAATATTTATTTGACTGCATCTCATTGTGGACATATGGTGTACGTCCCATAACAATTATTGTGCATATGTGGTACATCCTTTGGCACTGAAAGATTTAATAGTGATGGATGCCCACATCCACATTCTATATCCTTAGTGGCACTTTCTTATAACATCAAAGAAACAGAGATTGCAGACCTGTGTATGTCATCATCACCCCTTGACTTACATCCTTTATTTTCTTTTTCTCTCTCTCTCTGGCTATGAAATGTGTTGGTCTCCATGGTTCTGGTACCAGGAATGACAACAGCTCTTTCCTTCTGAATTTTGCAAGATCCGGAAGGCTGAGACTTGCAGGTTCCTGGTATCAGAGACCAGCGCTGCACCGCTGGACTTGGTATAGCAATGCTGGAGGGGTAGCGAAGGAGATCGATCATATCCTTGTCAATACTTGTTGGAGGATCCTCCAGAACTGCAGGGTTTTTCGGAGTGCTGAGTTCTTTGCGACCGATCACAGGCTTGTTGTTGCTTCATTCAAGCTTCATATCAAGTCCAGAAAGTCTCCAAGACGCAACCACACTGTGTTTCATCTTGAGAAGCCAAAGGACTTGACATGTGCACAAGAGTATGCAGTGATGGTCTCCAATCGGTTTGGAGTGCTCGACACCCTTGAGGACCCTGAAGAGCTATGGGATACCTTCAAACGTGAGACTCTTGAGGCTGCCAAGGAATGCATTGGGGAGCGCCCGAGGTCGCGGAGTGGCTTCACCTTGGTAGAGACACTGGAAAGTATTGAGGAGAGCCGCGCTGCCAGACTTGCTGGGGACCATGACCAGTATAGGGCTCTGTCATGTAGGACTAGAACTCTTCTGAAAAGAGACAAGGAGAGGTACGTCAGGGGTCTCGCTGAGGATGTCGAGTGTCATTTAAATGCTAATGACCTCAGACCTGCCTATCGAACTCTGAAGAAACTCCGCTCCAAGTCTACTTCTCAGGTGAGTGCTATCCGAACAGCAGATGGTTGCCTCGTATCGGACGCAGATGGGCAGATGGCTCGTTGGGCTGAGTACTTTGAGCAGCTGTTCACGGTGGATCCTCCAAGCGGACAGCTCCGGACTGCAGGGTTGCAGACGCTGGATGCTGATCCACCCATTGACGAAACCACCCCCTCCATTGGCAATGTCAAAGAGGCTGTAGCAAAGTTGAGCGGTGGACAGGCAGCTGGCATCTGCAACATCAGTGCGGAGCTGCTCAAAGCTGGGGGTGAAGCCATGATCCGTGGGTTGCATGCTGTCTTGAATGCTGTATGGCATTCTGGTACCATTCCCCCTGACTGGAAGAAGGGGTTGGTCATCCCTATCTGGAAGGGGAAAGGGGACCGTCAAGACTGCAGCAACTACCATGGAATAACACTGCTCAGCGTACCAAGTAAGGTGCTTGCCCATTTGCTGCTGACACGGATCCGCACTCACTGCTAAAGCATCAGAGACCTGAACAGTCAGGGTTCACGCCCGGTAAGTCAACAACTGACCGTATCCTAGCACTCCGTGTACTGGTGGAGCGCCGACGTGAGTTTCGACAGGGAATGCTTGCAGCCTATGTCGATCTCAAGAAGGCGCTTGACTCAGTGCATCGAGAGACACTCTGGGATCTTCTGCGTCTCCGTGGGATTCCTGCAAGGATTATTGGTCTATTAACTGGCCTGTACTCCGGGACTGTAAGTGCTGTGAAGTGTGGAGGAGGCGTGTCCAGCTTCTTCCCTGTGAATACAGGTGTGAGGCAGGGCTGTGTGCTTGCTCCATCACTTTTCAACACATGCATGGATTGGGTACTAGGCAGAGTTGTGGAACAAAGTCATTGTGGAGCATCTGTCGGCAACACCAAGATTACAGATCTTGTTTTTGCTGATGATGCAGCAATCTTCGCTGAGTCACTGGAGGTTCTGGTAATGGCTCTAGAGGCACTGCACGAGGAGGTGAAGCCCTTGGGACTTAAGGTTTCCTGGGCCAAGACCAAGGTCCAGGTGTTTGGAGGCGTGCTGGATGAAACAGTACAGTCTGTCCATGCGTGTGGCAAGGACATTGAGATCTTGAAAAATTTCACATACCTTGGTAGTGTAGTGCATAACAACACCGTCAGCACCAACTGCGGCTATATGGGCATGTGGTGCGATACCCAGAAGCCGACCCTTCTTGTCGGGTTGTTTCCGTAAGGGACAACCCAACCTGGAGGAGGCCTAGGGGACGCCCATAGAACTCTTGGCTGTGGCAAGTCAATGCCTCCTGCTGGGAGTTACTCGGTATAGGAAGGGAGCCTGCATGGAGACTCGCGAGGCGTGACCGCCAGGGGTGGCGCCGTAGGGTAGGCAAGGCAACGCGCCCCCCGGCGTATGCCCCCCATGATCTCTCTCTCTCAAAATGATGCTTATGCACTAAAATTATGCTAGAAAATTGCAATCACCTCTTTTCTAACCATTCCTTATGGTAAATGCACAAGAATTAATACTTCTATGCATATTGCATATTTATCCAGATATAGAGAATATCTGTATTTTTCAGGTGGGTTCTCTGCAGCTTTAACAACACCTTTAGATGTTGCCAAAACAAGAATTATGTTGGCTCACCATGACAGTGCAGTAGCTAAAGGAAATATAAATATGGCCCTGAGAATTGTGTACAAACAACATGGATTATCAGGGTATGTACTCTTTATACTTCAGTGAAACTTATTTTGGAATGTTAAGTCCACATTTGTTCAATTTTCTTAAAATTTTCATAAATTTCACTGTTCTTGAGGTGTGTGACTCATGCTTATACCACATACTTTGTGAACACATACCATCATCATGGGGATATGTATAAAAGAAGTTTAAACTGAAAAAGCTTGAAAAGTGAGGAAAGGAATACATTTATATCAATTCTAAAATAAGGAAAAGTCTGGCACATTCCTTCTTTCAGAGAGAAAAGTATTATAGATACATTGTCATATCCTGTGTTCTGTCTTGTGTCTAGCCTTAATTACAAGGTTGGCTGATTGTGTATATGTAAATAATGGAAAATATGGGAGAGGCAGGTCAGTGCCAAATGTTGGGGGGTTTCTTTTTAGCAGTAAATTTTTTTTAAACTTATTTTAATTCCAGACTGTTTGCTGGTGTTGTTCCTCGAACCCTATGGATATGTATTGGAGGAGCAGTCTTCTTTGGTGTGTATGAAAAGGCTAATTGGCTACTAAAACAGCATATATATCTGTAACTGTGTGTTGTAAATAAATACATCCTTTTCATTATTCCCTATATTGTACATATATATGTATATACAGATGTAAATGTTTACATATGTGGATTTTTTATACATTGACATCTTGATTAGCTTATTTATACATTGACATGTTAACTTAAAAATTGATATAACATGAAATGTTAATTAACTGATGTAACAATGTCTTTTCATTGTTATTGTACACCATTATTTTATTTCTTGTGTACCTAATTGCCAGGTTGTGGTCACTCTCTTCAGCATTACATCACATAACTATCTTCAAGGTAGCAATTATAATTAGAAAGGACACTATACCAAATTGACTCAGCCTGGCATAGGAGTGGGAGTGAAACCCACAAATCCTTACATAGACATGTATTACAAAAAAGTTAACAGAATTATACATCATTGTCATTGGTTTCCTTGCAATATTGCATATTGACCTACATTACTTTAAAGTTGTACATAGAAAAATTACATTAACTTTTGTACAGTCTTCAGTTCACTCTTTTACTTCATCACAATCTGCAATGGTAACTTTTTTAGATGGACGTCCTGAACGGGAACCAAGACCTTCAATTGCCTTCACAACATCCATGCCCTCCACTACCTTACCAAACACTACATGTTTACCATCCAGCCATGGGCAGGGCACAGTGGTGAGGAAAAACTGTGAACCATTTGTATTGGGTCCTGCATTTGCCATGGATAAAAGGCCGGGTCCAGTGTGTGTCAACTCAAAGTTTTCATCTCTGAAATACATGAATAACATCAGATATAGGATAACTTGAAATTTTAAAAATATATACATTGGTATTGATTGGTTCAAGAAAACTGCAGCTGTTTGCATGACAACACAAAATTAGTTCCAAGCTGCATGAATTGAATTGTATGAATGGCAAATAGTTTCTTCCCTAAAATAAGGTAAATTGGATTAATGGTTCCAATTAGCCCTTAACTGATGGTTATCATTCATGTAAGTGTACATCATCCCATTTTGTGACAGTTGATGGTGACAGCTGGCTAGCCTGGTCTAATCATAATTACATCTCATCTTACCAGAATAGTGTAATGTATGATTTTTTTTCTATGTATGTACAGGTATCCTCCCCCAATATACAACAGTAATTGGTTCCTGAAAATCCTATCGTAAAGCAAACTATCATAACACGGACTTAAGAATGAATACAAGAAATTTTAATGCATTCCATGTCCTCTAAAATCAATGAAAATCATGAAATATATTTTAAAGAAATTCATGTTACATATAAAATAAACACAAGAATAAGGGAACAAAATTAAGATCAAGAGAAATCATTCTTGTACTTATCTTTATACATGTGCCTTTCTAACATACAAAAATAATGAAATATATGTAAATACATTATTACCTAAATGAAAAATTTTAAAAACACGTTTAAGATGAATAAAAAACATTTTTGTACTTGCTCTCAATATAGCATCCATATGATATCTTCCCTGAGGCTAAAGGAGCCCTTACCTTCATATCCCATCTAAGGCTAAGGCCAGTATAGTGTAGCAGTACAACATTCATTCATTAAAACAAATGTTACTATACAGTGAACCACCAGTTTTACATCAAATTGTATTTCAAAAGTATGTGTTAAGTGCTATAATCTGCATTTCTCTCAAACTACTCATAGATGACTCACATCACTACCATTCTATATCCATGTGGTTCCAATGTAAGTGATATTAGAAGAGGTAGGGTAGTTCAGTCTCAGTGTGGTCACACAGGCAGTGTGTGTGTTAGTTTATCCTCACCACCACAACTAGTGTTCTTTCCCATCCCATTCTGACTCTCCTGCTGCTGCTGATTGAAAGTTCTACCTCATCTACTGATCCTGAAGATAGATACCTCATATTACTACCTTTCTAATGGTGAATATTAAGTGCTACAAGGAACTTTGTTCCAGATAGAAATGTCTGAGCAAGCCAAGAGTTGCCCAGGCCAGTTGCTCCTAACTACCACCTCACCTCCCCCTTTACCCTGCCACTCATCAATAACTCACACTGTTTTTTAAGGGGGAAGCTGGCTAGGGGCAACAAAAACAATGAAAATAAAAAGCTCACTAATTTGCCAATCCCCTTAAGGTTTAAAAGAATTAGGTAGCCAAAAGAGAAGGACTAATGTCTCCAAACCTCCCACTTAAATAAAGTCAAGTCATAGGAAGTTAGAAATATAGAAGCAGATAAGGAGTTCCAGAGATTACCAGAGAAAGGAATGAATGATTTGGAGTACTGATATCTCATGCATTACAGTTGGACAGAATAAGGGTGAGAGGAAGAAGAATGTCTTGCACAGTGAGACTGCAGTAGGATGGGAGGCATGCATTTAGCAAGCAATCAATAGAATAATTATCATGAAGATAGCAAGAGATGCAACATTCCAGCAGAGAGGCTGTAGACAGTCAGAGGAGAGGAGTTGATATGATGAAAAGCTTTTGATTCTACCCTTGCTAATAAGGCTCTGTGAGTGGAAGCCCCCATACATGTGAGCAGTACTCCACACATAGAAAAATAAAGCCCTTCTATAGAGTTAGCAGTTGGAAGGGTTGAGAAAAACTGACAGAAACATCTCAGAACACGCAACTTCATAAAAGCTGTTTTAGCAAGACGAGATGTGAGATTTCCAGTTTAGATTATAAGGATATTCATTGTTGAAGAGGGGATAGTTGTGTGGAAGGTTGTGTCAAGTTGATAGATGAAAAATTGAGTTTTTGAGGCATTGAACATTACTAAGTTTTCTCTGTCCTAATTAGAAATCTAAGAGATCAGAAATCAGGCATTCTGTGTTCTGCGTGAACTGTTAACTTCCTGAAGGATTGGTCGCCTCTGAAAAGATGTGGAAAAGTGTAGAGTGGTACCATCAGCATAGGAATGGATAGAGTAAGAAGTTTGGTTTAGAAGACCATTAATGAATAATAGAAAGAGAATGTGTGATCGGACAGAATCTTGAGGAACACCAGTGTCAATAGATTTAGAACAATGGCCATCTACCACAGGCGCAATAGATCTGTCAGAGGGAAAACTTGAGATAACGTTGCAGAGGGAAGGATAGAAACTGTATGAGGGCAGTTTTGAGGTCAAAGCTTTGTGCCAGACTCAATTAAAAGCTTCTGACATATCTAAGGCAACAAGAAAAGTTTCACCAAAATCTCTAAAAAAGGATGACTATGACCGAGTGTGGAAAGCAGGATCACCAGTAGAGCGACCTTGATGGCAGCCATACTGGTATTCAGATAGAAGATTGTGAAGTGATAGGTGTTTAAGAATCTTCAACTGAGGATAGATTTCAAATCTTTAGACAAGCAGGAGATTAAAGCTATAGGGTGGTAGTTTAAGGGATTAGAATGGTCACCCTTTTTAGGGACAGGCTGAATGCTGGCAAACTTCCAGCAGGAATGAAAGGTAAAAGCCAATGGTCAGAGTTGAAAGGAGCAAGCAGGAAAGCACAGTTTTTGACCCCATTAGGTCTATGAGCATTATGAAGATTTAGACCACCTGGGCATGGAAAACATCACTGTGGCAAATTCTAACCAAAGGCATGAAATAGTCAGAGGGGGGAGGAGAGGGAGGAACAATCCCAGTCATCCAAGGTAAAGTTATTAGCAAAGTTCTGAGAGAAGAGTTTAGCGTTAGAGACAGATGTGATGGCAGTAGTACCATCAAGATGAAAGAAAGAGGAAAAGATGAAGAATTAAAATTATAGATGTTTCTGGCCAGAAACCAGAAGTCTCGTCTGTGAAGAGTTATCAAGTGGAAAGTTTTCTTGTGTGTGCTTGTTTGCACCTGTCTCACAATATTATTGACACACACACACACACACACCTAGTGACGATGGTAAAAAATGAAACAAGACATACAAGAAAGATTGGAAAAAGTCAATGCTCAGGTGATGTCATAAAGTTCAGCTTTCCTCACATAACAGTGGATGTGTGGAATGGATTGAGCAAAGAGATTGTTGCGGCTGACAGTATGCATACATTCAAGATTAAGTTGGATAAATTTAGATATGGATACAGGGTATGAGCACTGCTCGAACACTGAAGATACAACTCGGTAAATACACACACACACTTTACCATTATTTTCTATTAAAATAACATACGATAAGAATAAAATACCACAAGTTCCACAAAGCTTGAGTGGTTGATGCTTTGTGTACAAAAGCTAACACAAGACCAACCTGAAGCAAACATGCAGTGTGATCAGTAATAAGGTGACACTACAAAGATGGGATAAGAGTACAGATCATGAGTTAAAGTTGGACAAATAGCAAATTGTACGATTAGCAAGGCAGTGGAGGCATGCCATTCATCCAACTTTTTACATAAAATTTAACTTCTCTTTCATACAGCATTGCCTTGTTACCGACTGTATCCATTTCACTGCTATCCTTCATTATTATTATTTGAAATAGTGAGAAAGTGTGTGTGTGTGTGTGTGTCACTGTGATTGGGAGAGAGACAAAGAACATACACATAAGAAAACTTCCCATGTAATAACTCTCCCCACGCAAACGAGCATGACTATGTACATAGAAAACTTGCAAACAAAAAAGACAACTACAGTAGTCTCATTCCTTCCACATCCCCACCCAGACAGGAAAGGCATCAGCCTGTTATTCTATACATTGATCATTACAGCCATGCTATTAACACTGTGTAAACCAGGATATGAACCTTGCATTTCAAGGACTGCAGTAATACAGGCTACTCCCTAAACCACCATGCCCTCATCTCTTCAAGGTACCTACTGCTTTTAGAGAGAAAACTTACCTAAATTTTGCTCCATATATTGATTTTCCACCTGTTCCATTACCATGTGTAAAATCTCCACCTTGACACATGAAGCCAGGGATGACACGGTGGAAGATGGACCCCTTGAATCCAAAACCTTGTTCTCCAGTACACAACTGGCGGAAGTTTTCTGCTGTCTTGGGAACCACGTCAGATCTTAACTGTTGACGAAAAATGTGAAAAGATTAGTAAATTTAGTTCCTACTGCATAATAAGAGTGGGAAATTGTGGAAAAATATCCTTTTTGTACAAGTAATATGAGTAAATATATAGAACTTAACACTAAATAGCATCAAATCACCTAGATCCATTAAATTAATCCTAATTACCACAGAATAATTACTCAGTCTTGTAATGATGATTGGGATTTCAAAACGAAATCTAACCAGCCTTCAACCACCCACATAGGGGTGAGTCATATTTCCATATGTAATCAATCAAACTAACTGCCATCCATCATATTGCCTGTACAAGTCAAACTGAAGGTATTACTTACTTTAACACCAGTCTCAAGTTGGCTTTTCATACTCTTCCCATCTGTTGGAGCTTTCCATACGGAGTAATTTGACCCCATACATATGTAACTGGCGCAAATCACTTATAATGGCGCTAGCGATTTTTTAAGATTTGCCGAATTTGTGGGATGCGGGGAGGTGCGTGTCATGCATAGAGTACCCTAAGGCTAGATTTGACCCCTACCAGGCTATTTTAGTTCATGTAATGTTTTAGCTTAGAGCACTGCTGGCCACAAACAGAAGTTTCATGGTAAAGGTAAGGTCATTTGCTTCATTTTGAAACGCTGTGGTGAAGCCAAAACTTGCTCCGTTGGCAAGCGTCATCGGTTTGTTGTTGTCTCTCATTGGCGAGGACGAAATTATCTTTCCCTGGTAGATTTCGGTCTGTTTTTAGCTCAGAGCACTGCTGGCCACAGTCAGGTACCCTCGAGACACAACACGGGATGGTGTTGCCGGGTGGCTAGTTGCGTCCTGCAAATTCGGTAAATCTTAAAAAATCACTAATGTCATTAAAATTGGTTTGAGCCACTTACATAAGGGGGTCAAATTACTCAGTATGGAAAGCTCTAACAGATGGGATGGGTATGAAAAGCCAACTTGAGACTGGTGTTAAAGTAAAAATTTACCAAACTAACTCCATCCTTACCCACCCTGTCAAACAACAGAACTGTAGAGTACCAACTTAAAATTGTGCTGAACACATATATATTATTTTCATAGTACATCCAGAAAACTGGCAGTACATCTTCAAATGAAACTTTTAAAAACAATAAATGAACCTGGTAGTTCACTGGCTGAAACAACAGCATCATGGAATTGGTTGACATAACTCCTTGGTTGCACAAAGTTGAGAATGAATGAAGTGAACCATGAATATATATTCTGCATAATCTTGGCTATGTTCCTTGCATGTGTAGTTATTTCCTTATTCTTGTACATACTAACAATTATAGATGAGCTGTATGAAACAAAGAAATCAAATACTGTACTTGATTTGTCATTAACCCTTTTACTGAGCAGTTACATAAGGATATATTTTGAAAACAATACAATTCTATATGATTAAACATCTTGGGTCCATTCTGATTTAAGTTTAGATATAGTAAAGTGACACAGCGACTCTGACAATTTTCATCGACAAATCATAGGATGAGTACCACCTGCTATGTGCATAACAGGAGTGACACGTGCCAGCTTTAGAGCAAAGTGTTGTGTATTCCAAGAAGCAAGGAGTCTCCCAACCTGCCACACACCGGTGACTGCCACTCACCTCCATCACCACCCGTCCCAGGGGCTTGCCATTTGCCTCCACATCGAAGTACACTTTAGGCAACGTCGACTGCGCTCTAGCTGAAGCGCTGAAGGCTGTAGCTGCAGAAAAGGCAACCCCAGACCCCAAAAGCCGAGCCAGCGGTGAGCGAAACATTGCACGTCCTTTCAGCTGAGCGCGGGGATGCCATGTGCAATTATTCCACGAGCCCAAACTATGTAACGCCTTACGATGCTATTACAGGACGTTATATGTAATATTTGAATATCTCACCTAGACCAATGGTATATTTGAATTTTGGTGAGAAAAAAAGGAGAAAACAATGACACACCCCCAAAGAAAAAAAGGAATACGAAACTAACAAAATTTAAAATGGGAGGGGAAAAAATTCACCATGCATTAGCTAGCTAGTAACTCCTGGGATAAAATCAAGGATTCTTGGATGAAATAGTAAGGAAAGCGTGATGTGTGAATGACAGCCAAGCGTTGACAGTGAGAAAGTGGGGGGGATAGGAGGAAGAGAAAGAAAATTATTATTCATGCTTTCTTCCCTTCCCAAAAACATCTCCCCCCCCCCCCTCCCATTCTCTCTCTCTCTCTCTCTCTCTCTCTCTCTCTCTCTCTCTCTCTCTCATTACAAAAATTTCTTTTATCTATGCTATCGTACTTTCAAATGGAGGGACATAATGGAGAGGTCCACAATGACACTAGCCCCACCACCAAATACATGGTATACACACACACACACACACACGTTGATACCTACAGCCAATTTGAAAAGTTACTACCAGCCCAATAGAAGAGGAGAGAATGCCTGAAGAGTGGAAAAGAGCTAATATAGTACTAGACTACCTATTTACAAAGGAGGAAAGAACACTGCCCCTCTGAATTATAGACCTGTGTCACAAACAAGTGTCAGCCAAATCTGTGAGATAACGATTAAAGAAAAGTGGGTGAGATATTTGGGAGAGAATGGAATTATATTAAAAAGACAATTTGGATTCAGACAAGGAAAATCGTGCGTGACAAACCTGCAAGTTTTTATGCAAAAGTGATTGTAGGATGGATAGATGGATGGATGAATGGATGGATGCTGTCTACCTGCTGAACATCAAAATGGCGTTTGACAGAGTTCCACACTGGAGACTTCTGGGAAATGTAACACATAGGTAAGCTGAGAGGGAAAATATTAGAATGGATGCAAGATTATTTGGAGAATAGAGAAATGAGAACAGTAATCAGGGACATAGCTTCAAGCTGGAGAAATGTAATAAGTGGAGTACCACAGGGCTCTGTCTTAGCACCCATAATTTTCCAGATATATGTTTGGGGCCGCCGTGGTAGAGAGGAATCGCTTGCGCTTTGGGGGCCTTGGAATCCCCGAGCGCATGGATTCTAGTCTTGGCCACGGTCCGAGTAGAGATGGGGCATCCATTATGGGTAACGGTTCCAAAAAATTAATTAGTTATGCATATGGCTTTAAAATGCCCTCAAGATTGCCAAATTTTCAAATCCAAACCCCCTGGCTTATTTCCCTCACAGCAGCTCACCACCAATCTCAATGGGTGAAAGAATTCAGGTTAGCCCTACACCCAAATTTAGATCCTGGATTCGCCACTGACCTCTGTGTAGCTACTCTTAGTGTTCTGTATTTCTTGATCAAAATATTATGCAATACTATTTATTTCTTATGGTCCTCTTAATTACTTGCTTTTGGTAATTTTATCATTCTATTTCCTTCATCAAGATCATCTCATTAACCATATGAAAACTGTCACCATATCCAACTTGTCAGTCCTCATAGCCAACAGCTTATCTCACCATTTCATCTGCTCAATTATAATTGTGTTACTTTTCCTTTCTGAATTATTTCAATATTTTTCTCCCTTTTCATTGTTGTCAACTGTACTGTTTCATTCAGCATTTGCGGTTGAGGTAAATCATAAAAAAAACTTTTATGTTTCAATAAATATTTATTCTTAAAACACAAATCCCTCCTTATTCTTCCGGTTTGAAGCTTAATGGGTAGTGGAGTGAGCCGAGTTGGTGTGGGTGAAGCAATGCGGAAGACGGGTGGTGAAGTGTAGGCAGCAGGGGTTTTGTTGACCTTATGGTTATTCCTCCTGCTGCCCACACACCTGTGCCCAACCAGCCATCGCTGTGTGGCGGTTGGGCACTGATAGGAAGCCAGGCAAGGTGTAACCTTTAGAAGCATTTCTTAGCCTGTACTGGCTACATCCTGCCTTCAATAGGCCAGGGAGAGGCCAGGGTCTTTCAGGGGGGAGACTGGGACCCTGGCCCCACCACACCACAACTGCCCGGGGGCCTAAACCGCCATGCCCCCCAGGGCCGGGGGAGGACCCAGGGAGGGCAGGGCGGGAGGCAAGACTGAAAGCTATGAACCAGGGCAGGGTGGCAGGCGGCCTTCTTGATGCCTCCTCCACTCGTTGCTGCCGCTTGCTACAGGTCGGCCACTTTAAAAATAAAGTCAAGTTATACTTTGGTACATATGGGGTTTTCAATTTTTTTAACCTTAGAACAAGTCTTTTAATACACATGATTGATAATTACTGTCAACACATTCTTTCAAGTTCATAAAAGTAATGATAATGAATAAAAATAATACCTTACTGGTTCTGTACATACTACAAACAATAGACAAAATGCAACCTGAAGTTAATAGAATATAACAACAAGTGTACAAACGATTGGAAGGTAAAGGCTCTTTTCAAGGGCTGTGTGTAATTACCCTAGTCTCTACTAATTATACAAGCTGCCCAACAAACATGGCAGAACCTGCAAGCAGAAGCACACGTGCCACATGTACGTCTCATGCGTACTTCACATGGCTGGGGTTGAGCTAAGTCTACGCTGCAGGCAAAGCTTCAATGTGAGCCACTTTGCCTGCTCTTCTCAGCTGTTATCTGTGGGTCTTCTGCCCTCACCAGCTGATCCATGTTTGTCTGCCATAATAGCCAGGTTCAGACCAGCCCACAGTAAGATGGGCTTGCCTTGTATGAAACACCCAATGGCACCAGAGACTAGAATTAGCACACAGCCCTTTTGCTAGGGTGCGCCAAGCTTTTGGAACGTCTTTGTCCATGGTCTGTTTTCACTTTCTCTCCATCTGCACATTCACTGCCTTCATCAGGAGCAATCCCATACGGGTTTGCCAGGCTTCTCCACACCCATACACCTAATAGTTATTATTACAGACACATATATACAAGTAACATGAGCAGCAGGCAATTGTCTTCACCCACGCCCATACTGACTAGTACTTCCGTCTACAGTCACCATCAACAGCATTCAACAATCACCACCATCACGCATTATCTTTAATCAGCACACTATCATCTGAGACAGTGTTGGACACATTTGTAGGCACACCCTCGTGCGCAGGTTGCATTGAACACACGTCACATACAAGCATGATTATCAGTAAATGGCTAGTGATACTCAAAAATACCAGTCTAGGCTCACTTTCGCATAAGCCACAAGTGTCTTAAGTCTCAGCTCCGAGTCAGCTAACTTTGAATTGCACTTTTCGAGGCAAGAGTACATACTTCAGAGCCTATAGTCTGTAGCACCTCACCTATTGGCCTTGTGTCACTTGGTGGTTAATGTCAGTGTCTGGCTGGTTTTGTCACCAGGTAGGATAGAACAGACTACCTAGAGACACATGTAAATACCAGATTTGCTACCACCAACATATCACAAGCACTTGTGCCCATACAGGGATAGACACAGTTCCAATTGACAGCAGCATTTCAAACTCAAAAACCTGAATAATTCAGATTGTTACTAACTGAGTGTTAGTCGTCAGTTGCTAAGCACTGCAGTACTTCAACATTTTCCTTCATCACTCTTGTGTAGCTTCATATTTATCGTGTTGATCAGTTGACTCTTGCTTACATCGTTTTCACACTTTGGACGCTATATGACTCACTGTTTTAAGCTGCTGCATCATTTGGCTGGTTTTCAGTGGTCTACATTCTTGAGGTCCAGGTGTATAAATCAACACTGGAGGTGCATAATGTCTTGGTAGTTAACAGTTCCTTCCTTAACCTCCAGGAAACTTTGCAGGCCTATACATGATGGGTATCTCCTCTCATAATCAACTACAAAATATCACACACTAAGATGAACGTTAGACCACATAATGTTTATATATGTGAAGTATATAAAAGCCACCAACACAAAACATCCTAACAATCACCTGCAAGGCAAGCAAACTTTCCCGCAAAGGCAAGAAAAAGAGGCTGGAGCATTATTTCGTTAAGTATGGAGTGTGTCAGCCCAAGATGTATATCAATGCACACACTAACATCAGCTCCAAGTTATGCACATGTAGCAGCAGCTTAGTGTGGCTTAAGCGACACACACATATCCACACGCATGAATCGGGGCTTAGGGAGCACCTTTACCACCAGGGAGCCCAGGACTCATTGGCAGCATTGGTAGTGAGCACGGGACATGGGTAGGGGGGGAGGGGGCAACCAGTCTGGCAGCATGGCAAATGAGAGATAAATTGTTTTTTAGACCAGTTCATTCGCCCCTCCTAGGTATGAGACTGGGATAACAGATGGTGTACGCAACTGGGGACCTGGAAATGGCGTACATTACACAAAATGGAACTGTATAATAAAGTATGAAGGCTTAATAGCATCAAAACATCCCTTGGTCAGGTTGTTTGCAAGTAGCCATCCCTGCTAAGCATAGCTCAGCAAACAGGGAAGATGAGGCCCATACAAATCTTTGGAAATATTAAAAATATATAAATAACAAAAAAGTATAAAATGAGCCTTTTACTTTGGGACACTGAATATGACTTAATATATTCAATGTACTAAATGTCTTGTTTCAAACAATGTTAATGTGTCCATGTAAGGGCAATGAAGTGATGACCTTGGCCAACGGCCCCTTGCAAGAGAAGGGAAGATACTGTCACTTCACCTTGTGTACACTCTCAGTCAGTTGGACATAGCTCTATGTTACACCAAGTTGTATTCCTTTAGATTTAGCTGTAAGATCGTATCTTTGACAGCAGCGAAGACAAACCGTATGTTCTCAGTATCTGCAGAAAAAATAAGAGAATGTAATCAGAAAATGAAATAATTCAAAATTACTTACAGTAACAGTACCTCAATATGATCATTATAACAAACAAACATAAATATGAAGCACCTTCAAACATTTTAAAATCTTAGTGTTGTTACTGAATAACAACTGGAAGTCTCATGTTACATAATTGAATAAATTAACAAAGCAGTATTCATCATAATGGATTTCAGTTAAATGACAATATACAAATAATAAAAAGCAATGCATAGTCCCATTCCAGGAAGAATGAAAAAAATAATGATTATAAAGAATAAGCAAATAAACAGTATGTGTAAATATAAGTAGGCATTCCCTCTAAATCTAACATGCTGTTAGTTTCCAGGTCTGAAGCACAAAAAAAGCATCATGCACAATGTTATAGGGAAGAAATCTTCCATGCCATATTTTGTATTAATATTTGAAGGTCATTTGATATGTTAACACCACGTTGTGATAACATTCAAGAAGGATTATCGTGACAGGACCAAGACCTCATTACGACCTCAGTCTGACCTCCCTTGGGACAATTACTTGATCTGGGGTCATGCTATGTCTCTCACCATACACTCCTCATTCCAGCTCTTCAGAGCTGATATTCCCTCTATAACATTAGGGGGACATTAAGCAGCAGAAAGACTTGTGGCTTTCAGCAGTCCCAGAGATATAATAAATGACACCGAAAAAACCTGGATCCCTCAGAGACAAGGGACTGAATGCTCCACTTCATTTACCAACATTTATGATTCAGACACCTCTTACTACTACCATTCTATATCCATTTGATTGCAATTTAAGTGATATTGCAATATTATTATGATTGTTTTTTCTCCAGGAACAGATTAATCCTTATCTGATGAGTTGTTCAACTAGTTTTCCATCTCTATTTATGGGTAAAATACATATATTTCTAAATATGGCCGAGATTTATTTTAGTTACATAAACCTTTGGTCGTTTTGATACTGATTCCTGTGACGTGTCTATTAGCACACAATGATATTTCAGTTATTGGATAACATAATTATGTAGCTGGAACATGATGTGAGGCTCCGGGTGATAACACCAACTTGTTTACTCTTATACTCTCTCTTTCTCTCATGAATATCTGTTCCCTTCCCTGGCAGTGACACAAGCTACTGCTCTCAATATTTTTTCTATTTGTCATCCTCATCAGAAGTGCTCTCTTAATTTTCTTCTGAATTAATATTCCACTCTCTGTTGTCACAATCATCTAAATCACTTCCTAATATATCATTGATATCAGCACCCTCATTGATCATCTTGGCTGGAGTGGTCTTTCTTCCTGACAAGTGATTGGGAGCTGTCAGATGTCACCTTGATAG
>CM035203.1:1124994-1134994 GCA_020233015.1 Callinectes sapidus | reverse complement strand
CCTGTGACTCAAATGACATGGTTATGTGGAAAGGAAACCATATTAACATGTAATTGCTAGGTGAGAATCATTGTTTATGTGACAGAGGACAAAGTGGTGATGTCATGGAGCTAACTTATCGGAGAAAAAGATAAACTGAGCTTAACTTTGAAGAAGACTAAAGGTAAATGATGATGCACAAGGAAATGAACTGATATATATCTAAATTCAAATAAACGTCATAAAAATAAGAGTTGTACCCCCCCCAAAAAAAAGAAGAAAAACACATGTTTTTCAATACTAATATCAATATAATGTAAATAAGTAAAGAAGGACTTCCAGGTAGAATTACTGCCATTATCATCTTGAACAGTAATTCCTTAAGGGAATCACAGCATTCAAGTTGTATTGGTTATGATTAGAATACTTGTTAACTTTTCAATCATTACTTTAAATCCAAAATTGTAATGCTAATGATTACATAACCTGGTAATTTTTCAAAGATTACACTAAACAATGATCACTGGCTAAAATGCTAGTTCTTTTCCTTTCAATCTTGATTTATGTAAATAGAACCATGTATACAACTTCTATAAAAACATAAGATAATCTATTGCAAGCTATTATGTGACCCATTATCACCCTACTTATGCCCATTTCTACCACACTGTGCCAAAACACTATTACTGTACATACTTTGTCAACTTGGTCTACAAAGTCAATGGTCTACATCTACTCTTGAGGCTGGGTTCACGTAGCCCAGTGACAACATACAACCAAACCTTAAATTTCCGATAATGGAAAACTGAAAGCCTCATACTTCTGTAATCATAATGGCAATCTACTTGTTGTAATTCTACTCTGACAGACCTGTTGCACAAGTAAAGTGAGAATAACACATTCGATCTGGGTCAGGATTTTGGGCTAGATACATCTTGAGAACAAATTCACGCGCTGCTACGTGATCTTCCTTCGGTCCTGAAGACCACAATGTCCATTTTAAAATTATAAAAAAATATCTCAACACTTGGAAAGGTATCATGGTGTGGGTTTACTTAAAAACATTCTCATGAAATATGTATTTAAATGAGTTACTAAATTTATCTATGAGTAGTCTTTCTATTATCCATTCAATTAAGAAATAAAAAATAATGTTCTGATTTCAATATGATATACTCATACTTAAACACATGAACAACATAAAGATTAAAGACACTTACCATCAAATTCTGGGAAATAGTCCACCAGATGTGAGTACATGATCTTTTCTTCTAACAGATCCTTCTTGTTTAGGAAAAGAATGACAGAAGAATGTTGGAACCATGGGTAGGTAATGATAGTCTTGAAGAGGGCCTTTGATTCCTCCATACGATTCTGTAAACAAAAGTTTAGTTACCAATTCTATACTTCTGTGTGAGCACAAAAGGGAAACAAAGTACCAAGCTTTATCACAAAGTTCACACTAGTTTATTCTTGATTACAATATTAACTGCATGAAAGTTTCTAACTTGGAACCCCTCTAACTTAAACTTCTATACCTTGCCAATATTCCAGATCCCACTATAAATATAATTTACTGTATATTCAAGATGGCTAATAACATAGTTGGTCAAGTGCCACATTGAAAATGGAAACCATGAATGTGTGTTTGGTTGACTGCAGTCGCACACCACATCACCAACACTGTACTAATGGGTATTAATGCAAGATATCATCACCAATTTCATATTTGTTTAAGTTATAGTGTTAATACACATCCCTGTTCATTACTACTCTAGTACTGTAATTGGCATCATAAAAGCTCAATCATGAAAAAAAAACAATACACCAAAGATAAAGTAGAAATAGTAAGATGAAAGACCAAGCAGCATCATGTTCACTGTCATTTTCAGTCATAAAAAACAATGAAAAACATGAGAAAACACTAGACAACAGCAGGGTGTTGTGTTGTTGGGGTTACTCTCATGATGGTAAATAGCACACTGTAGTACTATGGGAACCTCATGTTTGCTGTGATTGGCTGAGTACAGCCTACATGACCCATTATGACAATAGTCATTAGTCTGGGAAGCAGATGAAGCTTAATGAACTGTGTTGCTGAGAATGCAAAGGCTGGAGACAAGTGTTGTATTAAAATCATAAAACGTATGATTCTAAATGAAAATGGCGTCCCTCCCAGCGACTTAACACTATTTCCAAACAACTATCTGTCTAACACTAAATTTCACTCTCGACAGCCAATACTTTCTATGGTAACCAATAGATTTATGACTCAGGCATATGACGATACCAAGTAAGCAAAAGTGCCACCCACACGATTAGTATTTTCAACATTTTGTAGGCCATTTGTGCCTTTTTTCTTGTTTCAACACATAATAGAAGGATGTGACTTGGTTGTGGTGTGCAGAACTTGATTTTGGGGAATGTGGCACTTGACCGACTGTGGGGGAGAGAGAGAGAGAGAGAGAGAGAGAGAGAGAGAGAGAGAGAGAGAGAGAGAGAGAGAGAGAGAGAGAGAGAGAGAGAGAGAGAAAGACTAATACATTACTCCCAATGACCAATCTAAAAAATTAATCATACAACAAAAATTCCAAATTCCATACCTCATTATCAGATTCGAAGAGAATCTGATCATACTCTGAGAGGGCAACCAGAAAGATGATTGAAGTGACATTCTCGAAACAATGGATCCACTTCCGTCGCTCAGATCGCTGACCACCCACATCTACCATCCTGGAGCAGGCACAAACCGTTATAATGGTACACAGGAAACAAGTACTTTCGTCCCTAGGATGATGGTCAATTCCACTGCTAATCTTGGAGTTCTAGTCTCGATAGTTATATGCATACATATTTACTAATCTGGCAAGATTCTTGTGATTAGAATTAGTGAACTTCTTTTGCTAGCAAATATAAATATTTATTTTTACACTTAATTGCAAAGCAATAAGTTAATTCAATGACTATGATGTGACAAACTCTATTCATAATATAAAGTACAGGGTTAGCACTACATCAATCACACCTGAAACTAAACAACCATCTATTAATGAGTCACTTCTCACTTATCCTCAACAATGTTACAGAGTGAACACAGAATTTCATTCTCAAGTTATGAAGCATCAGGTACAATAAAGGAAAGGTGTTGGGAAGATCAGAATACAATGGTCTCAAGATGCATTAAAAATCACAAAGAGAAACTGTAAAATTTGCAATATCAAAAAGTAAAACCAGATGTTTAATCATGTAATTTGTCACTTAAATCTGACTCTTCTCAGACTACACTCAGTTATATGGCTACTACATGTCCATACTATAAATCATCATCATTATCACCATTATTAGTTTCTGATGTGGCTGTGCTTCAACATGGTGCTGAATATTTCAAAAATTATTTTCTTCCTACTGTGGTGAAATATTAGACAATTGTAATATAGAGAAAATCTTGATGACTCATTAATTTTTCTTATTTGTTATCCTTGCATTGAAATAAAATGCATAAATAAATAATACAGTAAATGATTAAAAAAATAATAATAAAGAATAATAATAACAATAATAGGAAGAAAAATCACAAGCTCTAGCCCTTAAATATTTAGTCACTGTGGATTATTCTTTTAATATCCATTAATCTGGTCCGACACGTGTGACAAAGTGAAACACTTCAGTCATGGCCAGGGATTTCAGGGGGAAAAATGTAAGCATGCATGTTCACAAAATATGGCAAATATAAATATTTACTGATGCAAAATTAGTATTAAAATGCTTCTAGTCAATAAAAAAAGTTAATTTATCATAACTTCCAGTGGCTGGTGTGAGGTATTGTTGACACACGCCAAACCATTCATGCTACCTATATGTCTTGCCACTTAATTTCATCTCAGATTAATTTAGTGAGTAGGTATGTAATCACTACAGAGCAGTAAAAAACAATCTTCCTGGAAAATTTTCATGACTACACTACTTCTCAACTGATACCCTTTATGCACTGAACTGCAGCATCTTTATTTTTTTGTTCCTGTTTCCCATATTAATGGGAGAGAGAGAGAGAGAGAGAGAGAGAGAGAGAGAGAGAGAGAGAGAGAGAGAGAGAGAGAGAGAGAGAGAGAGAGAGAGAGAGAGAGAGAATGAATAACATAGCTATAAGTAGCTCTTATATATTGACAATCTTTAAAACTTACAAAGGCACATTTTTATCCATAAGAGCATAAATATCTTTTTAATTAATACTTTTCAAGAAAATAATGAACAGAATGTGTTTCTGAAAACAGCAAATTATTATTTTTCAATAACTATTGTACTTTCTGGTATACATGGCACTATTTTTATAAATGTATATATATAAAAAAAATGGAAATATAAGAATCATCCTGCATCTATTAATGCCTGAAAATCTTATAATAATTTCTGTATTTTGAAAAAAAGAACTGTTCTGATGCTGCAGTACAAATAAACTGGGCTTCCAATATCTACCTAATGCATCTATGGTTGTCTTTCCTGCTTGTAAGGAACAATCAATATCACTATTAAATTGAGCCAATAAAAGTTAAACCTCACAATACAAAAGAAAAAAAAAATTAAAAAGTAATAAAACTTAAAACATTAGCCAAATAATCAAAACTAAACTTCTTAATATGTGACCAGGTTTTTCTCTATCATGAAAGATGGCAGCCATATGAAACACCAGGCCTGGTATCCTGTGTGTACTGATACCTGCTGACAAAGAGTCTTCTGGGCTGAAATTCAAGATCTGCATTTTCAAGGGAGAAGAGGTTACACAAATGTAAGTGACTATCAACAAATAGTTATGTACTATCATGCCATCAGGTATCACTGTTAATGTGACAGCATTCATATTTTCAGATTAGTAGATAGATATTGATGTACACATTTTTCTTCACAATACATAGAAGGAAGGTTCATCTGGTTTCACTCATACACCAATTAAAGAATAAAAACCTCTACACATTTCATACTGTACAGAGAGGATAAGTGGGAAGTGACTACTACAACTGCCAAATACTGCCAACATTTACACAGGTTAGACTCAACAATAAAATAAATAAAAACATGAAGAGAATGAAGGGTGAGGAAACGTGGAATGTTTTTGTAACATTTCACAAGGAATGCTGGTTGTAACTGATTCCTGCAGGCTTCAGGGAAAATAAATGTAATGGTCTGTGTTGAAACAAACAGTGGAGACAAACACTTGAGAGTTACACTTCATTGACACATCAATCTAATCATCCATATATATATATATATATATATATATATATATATATATATATATATATATATATATATATATATATATCGTTTTCCTCCAGTTTGGTGACAATTTATTAGATCTAGTATTCTAGGATATTCTGTACCTGTGTCTGAATTCAAAAGCAAATCATCAGCAACTTTATGTTAACAGGGATGATGAATCTCAGTAAATAACTGATAAAACTTTTTTTTTTTGTAATGAAATCGATCAAAATTCTTATGAACACACTCATCATTATTATCATCATTCCTTGCAGGAAGATAGTCAAGACATCATGGCATGTCTTGCTGTTGGGACAGGGATCCAAAAATGTCATAATAGTGCTCTTTAGCAAGTTGCCAGCAGGTAATGAAGACTGGCCAATACTAATATAAATCCTCCAAATAATGAAGTACATTATCCCAATTCCATTTGGTGAGTTCACATACACCTTTGATTACAATTAAGTTACACATCAATCACCCAATCATAAAGCACCTCACAGCTTTAATTAAGCTGTATTTTTTCTTCCTTTACAAAACTATACTTATTTTCAGTAAGCTGGTTTCAGTACTTATCAATTAGCAGAAAGAACTGGTTTATTGACTATGGCTAAGCAGGGGCAACTCTCTAGCTTGAACTGTAACATCAGCTGGCAGCCAATAACAGACTGCTTTTACTAGTCACTAGTCAATAGTCTTGGAGCATCCATCAAGAGACTCCTTGTTATCTGATGTTATTTTGATATGAGAGTCAGCCTCACAGTGATCAGGGTGATTTTATCTTTTCTTTTATTTTCCTTCTTTTCATATCTTCTTTGAATTATGGTCTTGCTAAGTGTCAAACATCTTGCAGGAGAGAACCACACCATAATGAAAAGGATTTATCTCTTTTGATAAAGCCCTTAGGGTGTGTAATTCCTTGTTTTCTAGGTTTTCTCATCACAGATTAATAATTTGTTGCCAAACTGAAGAGCTTACTATATATATATATATATATATATATATATATATATATATATGGATCTGACCATTGTATACAATAGCAAAGCAAGCCATGAAAACTGAGTCTGTTAATGACTAAATAATAAGTGTTCTCCCACATAATCATGCAGTTACATACATTGTCAGGAAGCATAATGTACTTTACGACATAAAACTAAGACATTCTTTTTAAGAATGCACTTATATCTGACTTTATAAAACTAAGTACTTCCTTTCAATCTCTAAAAATAAAGTTTCCAACAGTTCACAGGAAATGTAATGTGTATCACAGGTCTTTGAGGATACAAGCAGGCTCTTAGTAGCCTGGGTGAATGAGAGGTACAGTGGGTCAGGTTTACACCTACACGGTGCATGGTCAAAGAAGGGAACATCAACTGAAAGGGACTAGAAAAGCACAGTCAAAAGTACTTTTCACAAGAAAACAGTTGGAAGTTGTCTGTAACTGCAATTGTGGGAGACATGGACTGCCATAATTACAATGATGGTATACAACAATCACGGTACTGTTCATAAGGGGACAGAAAGGGACTACCACCACATGATGGATAATAATGACACTGGAATAAAACTCTATGGCACTGGGGTCTAGCTACTCTGCTCTGGCCAACAAGGGAGGGCCTATGAATTCAAGATTGTCTGATACCTAAAGATGATTGAGTCCAGATCAAAGGGGTACTCAATGATCCCAGTGGTTGGTACTCGAGCCCTAAGAATATCCTGCTCGGTCGGTAAGAAGTCCGATGATATGATACGCTCCAAATCATCAAGATAACTGCAAGAGAAAAATAAGTTTCTTTGTCGGTGTTCATTTGAGAGTGTGCAATGATGGATGGCGATGAGCATCGGTGAAAAGTAAATACTGATACCTTGTTGAGACCTTTTGTTGAATTAATTCACATATGCTATGAGAAGCTAGAGGCAAACAAAGTGCACAATAGCAGAACAAAAAGACTCAACAAAGTTTCAGTAGGGATGTCTGTACGCTACCTACCAATCAGGCCACATGTACGACACCCTCCAGTAGAACATACCTAAATCTGATTTCTTCTAGGTCAAAGGGATACTCTATAATGCCTGTTGTGGGTGCTCTCACTCTTAGAATGTCTTGTAGTGTGCAAACATAGTCCTTGGCAGCTATGCGGTCTAAAGATGATAAATAGCTGTTGGGATATAAAGATAATTTAGCTACTAAAGTAAGTTTTGAAGAATATAAATAGCATTACAACTACAAGAAATACAATACAAAGCACAAATAAAATAAAAGCTATAAATACTTTAAGAGGATAAATAATGAATATAAGATATCACAATACAAGTGAAGAGAATAAAATATCTATAATAGTTTAAGAATACATTCTTAGAAATGCAACTGGAAAATATTAAAATAAAACAGAAGACAAACAAAATACATCAATAAAATACCAATAAAATATAAGATACAAAATAAAATCAAAGAAATAATGCATAACAAGAGAAAAGCATATGTCAGTGAACTGTTAAGGAGAGGGACAAAGAAACCTTTCATAACACCTATATTCATGATGTGTTTTACTTCCTATCCAGCAATAGCTGTGTACTTCAAGAGATAAATGGAGGGTGCATTGTATCACAAAATACACAGACACTGTACTATACCTGCCTGTAACTGCACTCTATATATATATATATATATATATATATATATATATATATATATATATATATATATATATATATATATATATATATATAAAAGTTAAATTTTCAAATATTCAGTATTAAACAAACAGGATCTGGAATGATAAAAAATCAAAGGAATAGTGATCCCTTACTTAAATTTCCAGATACAGGAATGTTGATTTTTTTTTTTTCGTGTGTGTGTAGTAATAATAGTTTTCCAAATATTAGTTTCATCAAATTAGTATGCTTATATACATATACAGTGGGGCCACCTGCGACGCATTTTTTTTAACAATGTGGTTTTTTACCTAACACGGTGTCCAGTTAGAAAACTGACTTGATCTAGCATGGTGGGATTTTTGTTACAATGTGGTATTGACTGGAAGGCAGATAGAGTTGGCAGGGCGCAGCTAGGCCGGGACAGGGTGGGACATTGCACTGGAGCGATGCCCAGCCACCAGTAGCATCAAGATCAAGATTAAATTCATGCTAGGTATGACAGTGACCTTTCACATTTATTTGTATCATATCTATATTAAGTTTGTGTATATACCAATCCCTTGATTTATGAATGAGTTATGTTCCTAGAAAACCATTTGTAAATAGAAAATTTGTAAATAGCCATTTTCTCCCATACACTTCCATTATATATGATGAGATACATTTCTACAACCAAAAATTATATCCCTACATTATTGTAAGATACATATTTCAAACTGGTTCAGTTATCATTGTAATCATCATAGCCATGAGAGCAGATGACATGTCAGTGTTACCAGCGATCATCAGATTGAAAAACAATGTCATTCTCAATTGTTAAGCTTGTGACATTTTTCCTTGATACAACTGTTTGTAGGCAGCATTTGCATTTTGAATGGTATGTTCAAATCTTAATTTTCTTTCACAATTAGGGTCATTTAAATAATTTTCTGAATACCATTTTTAGTCATGTAAATAGCATCAGTCATAGATGAGACAGCTGTGTTGGGGTGTATAATCCTCTGCTGCTCAATGTTGTTCTATTGCCAATACTGCAAGGTTTGTCTCTAAGATAATAGCTTGTCTAGCTTTTTAATGCTTGATTATCCAGTCTTTTTCTTTGAATAACAAGTTCCACATGTTAATCCTTTGTTTAACCATCACTACTGAGTTATTTTTTATGATTTCCTGTAACATCTCATAAACCATCCTCCAATTTTTGTTGCTTTCTTTTAAGTAACTATTGTACTGTACTATGTACCAATACTTGTATGTTCTATATTTCTTCCATTTACCCTCTGATGCAGTTCCTTAATGCAGCTTAATGTATTATTATCATCATCATCATCATCATCATCTTCTTCTTCTTCTTTCGGCTATTCCCATTTTGGGGTCGCCACAGCGGATCACTTGACGAGTGATCCGCATATTGAGTTGGCAGATATTTTTACGCCGGATGCCCTTCCATGATGCAACCCTCCCCATTTATCCGGGTTTGGGACCGGCACTGAGTTACACTGGCTTGTGCCCCCAGTGGCTGGGGGTGTGTGTGTGTGTATGTGTGTGTGTCACACACTAAACACCGGGACGGCGAGGCCACAACCCCTCGAGGTGAACAGGGGCTAGATACACATTAAGAGGCCCGCCCATTTGCCTCACCGCGCCCGGGAATCGAACCCGGGCTCTCTCGGTTGTGAGCCGAGCGTGCTACCACTACACTACGGGGTGTGTATCATCATCATCATCATTATTACTTTAATATCCCATTTTTGTTATTGCGACACACGGAAAATGTAAAAAAATAATTATTTACTTCATTAAAAAATTTGTCAAGGTTTATATCATAGGTCATGCAATAAATTGTACGGAAACTTGAGGGGGGTACATTTTACATGCTAGCACTCAAATGCACCGTACATTTTCTTTCATTCTTGGCCAAAAAAATTCTGAAGAGCAGGGCTATTGTCTGAAACTTAGTTGAAATCAATATCTTTCTTAGAAGTGGAGTTATCGTTTATAGACTTAAGATGCATTTTTCTCAGTTTTTAAAAAATGGCGCTTGAGTCCCTATGGTTCTGGGGCCCTCATATATTTATGTATATATATATATATATATATATATATATAT
>CM035203.1:1081238-1097377 GCA_020233015.1 Callinectes sapidus | reverse complement strand
TGTGTGTGTGTGTGTGTGTGTGTGTGTGTGTGTGTGTGTGTGTGTGTGTGTGTGTGTGTGTCACCCACACACTTCATTTTATTTCAAATTCACTATGATTGCTCGTCACCCTGTGCTTTCATTCTGTTATGCTGGTTCTCTCCCTCTCACACACAATATCCCACGTCGTCATAATGTCCTGCCTCGCCCTTCACAACTCACGATGGGGGCTCATGATATTATTTTCAGTTCGTGGAATCACTTTAGTGGGGAGACACGAATGAACTTCCTTTCCATGGTAGAGCAAAATCTCTCGTTCTTGGGAAAACTTTCTCTTGCCAACGATACCTGAGAGAAATTTGCAGGTGACACTCTCCCTTCCTTTGCTGAATTGGCCCCGAATCTTTAAAACACAGTGATCCTGAGTACAAGGGGAGCACCTGTTGTAATGGCGGGTATCCCAGGTATCGCACAGCAGAGAAGCGCCGGCTGCCAGGAGCGCTGTGAGGCCGGCGTGGTTTCATCATGATGATTTCCATTTATGGGTCTCTACTCCTGTTTCTTTATATAATGAGGAGATTTTCTGATATAATGAGGATAATGAACCTTTAAGCCTCTGGGCCTCGCGGGGGCTTTGAATATTTCCAGCAGCCGGCTATTCCTCGGGTTGGTTCTTTTCGTGACGCCGCACAGTTTCCAGGATTCATGTCGTATAAAAATTGCGAAAAAAAACTTTACTGCGTTTCCGCTGGCGAAGGTAAGGCGGCACAGATGCGACTCGTCCCCTTATGAGTAATTCATGTAGTGGGTAATTAAATGAAATGTGGGGAAGGACAAGGAGAGAATAATGTTCGGTCGAATGGCTGAAGGTCCTCGCTGCGCAGTACTCTTCCCTCTATCAGATGGACTGGAGTCGCGACTGTAGTTTTTACCGTTGTTATCACCATCGGTCTCCTCATAATCACCTCCAGCGCCGCCCTCATTACCGTCCGTCGCCGTCATCACATGCATTACCGACGCATAAGTCTCTCGCTGCACCCGTCCATTACACAGACACCGTCCTTAAGCCCCGGTCTGGAACTCTAAAGGGACCTGATTAAAATTTACGCCAGGCAAGATATTAAGCATAATTCTCCCCTTCAGTGCACCAATCCTGAGAGAACTTTGCTTGAGTTAGTCTAATGAGCAGCTGGGTGGCGGGCGGAGGCGAGCTGGGTAATTACTGAGGACAGGTAATGAAGGGGTGGCGGTGAGGCGTAAGATCCGGGGAGGGGCAGGAAGCGATGGTGGTGGTGGTGGTGGTAGTGGTGTTGCTGGTGGGGGTAATCATCGCCGTCATTGTTCTATATCTTTTTATTTACTACTACTACTATTCCAGGAGACTATCGAGGAAATTACAGCAAAGGAAGACGTAAATCATTTAAACACTATCAAATTGGCACCAGAAAATATACACTATCAAGTATATGAAATGAAGACAATGCATGTGCACAAAAAAAAAGGAAAGAAAAAGATGAGACCAAATAGACATAATCTACAGATACACATTTCCTTACCAAATCACCTCATTTTGTGCTCACCTGTACTCAACACACCTTTACTACTACCGACACCACATTAACAACATCCACACTCCGATCTTGAGAGTGGGGCGAGGAGGAGGAGAAGGAAAGGGGTACCATAACTAGCAAATAAGAAAGAAAAAAAACATGACCATTTTTTTCTTTGTCTTGTGACCTACATTTAGTGGTTAGAGAGGCGTGAAAGTCGGAGCTGAAGTCAGTCAACATCTCAACTGCGTGAAGGTTGCTCCTGGTGGCTTTCCTATGATGTGTGAAGCGATCCAGGGACAGTGTAAGGGTAGTGTTGAATTGGGGAGGAAGGTATACGAAGCCTTTCCGTGAGTCCTTGCTAATTTCGAGGACTTGCAGTGTGTTTTATGAGTTGAGAGAGAGAGAGAGAGAGAGAGAGAGAGAGAGAGAGAGAGAGAGAGAGAGAGAGAGAGAGAGAGAGAGAGAGAGATGGAAGATGGAAGAAAGAAACGGCAAACTGAAAAGGAAGTAAGCAAGGAAGGAAGGGAAGAATGAGATAGAAAGACACAGGTTCCACGGTCCTCACACTTCCCTACTCGTATTAGAACCTTCATCCCCTTCATTCCCTTCATCCCCTTCCCGTCCCAAGCCATAACTCCCAACAGGTATAATTTACGTTTCATATAAATATTTTTTGCCTCCCTTTAAACGTACGGCAAGAGGGCATTGCGAAGCTTTAATTGAGCGAGGGAAAGACCCATTACCGTCACGTAAGGAACCGCACAGCTTTGAGGAGTGACGCTCCGCTCGGCACTCCGTCAGGTAATGTGTTGACAATTAGTGTTAATAGCACGAACGCGAGACTACCACACACGTATAGGTGATATTGAGTTCTCTTATGATTAGTGGTTTAAATGTTTAACACTCGCTAGTCTGGAGAAAGCGATATTAACTTGTTTTCTGCACGACAATGTTCTCATAACGATAGGTACTAAGGAGAAACTGCTGCACACCTATATAAAAAATAGGATTTTCTTGTGATTAGTTATATTTATAGTTATTAGTTATAAATATTTTAATCTAACTGGAGTGGAAATAGTGTAGTTAATGTGTTTTTACGTTCGATAAGATTTTCATACACAAAATAAACACAAAGGCGAGAGTGGTATACACTTTCTGCATGAAAAAGAAGAAGAAAAAAAAACGGCACTTTTTTACGATTAGTGATTATAAACACCCTATACTAACTAATGTTTTGACAGCGAGATTAATGTAGTTTTACGCGTGATATGGTTTTTAAATTCACGCTTGATTTGAGTATCTTAATGGGACCAAAAGCGAGACTGCCACGCACGTAAAGAGGAAATCGGGTTCTCCTGTAATTAGTACCTGTAAATATTTAACACTCACTACTATGGAGAAAAGATATTAACTCATTTTTTTGGTGCACGTAAAGGTTTTCACAGGTAAAGCAGGTCGGGGCAGTGACTTGGCTCGTATGCTGGTTTGTGTTCAATATGATGATTTTGTTCAGTGAGAAAACACGAAGCTTTTTACATATTCATATTTACACGAGCGGCACGACCTCCAGGTATTCGTAGCTCCCTGTTATTTTGCCGCGACGGGTTTGAACTGTCGGGTAATTGGCTCATAGTACAAGTTTTCAGTGTGCAATTTGTGTCAGGAATAAATAGTGACTCGGTGAAGGCAACATTGGTTTGGTAGTTCTGTGGCACTAATGTAATATTTTTTCTATCTCTAATTTATATGTCTATCTATTTGCTTGTCTGTTTGTTTGTCTGTCTGTCTGTCTGTCCGTCTGTCTGTCTGTCTGTCTGTCTGTCTATCTGTTTATCTATCTATCTGTCATTAACTATTCTTTCATTCGTTCGTTTATCCATTCATTCATTCAGTTATATTATTAACAATATGTTAATTTGTTTAATTATCTTTTATCTTTTTACCACCAACATGGAACCATTGCTGGTGGGATAGTGTAACTCTAACTCAAAAATATTAATTAATCTATTTATTATCAAATTGCATATTATTTCATCGACCTAGTTTATTTCATGTATGGCTTTTTTCTATACTTTTCGCTGTTTCTTCATCTGAGATATTAGTTGTTACGACACCGTAGATCCAGCCATTGTGTTGTGTTTGTGTAAATTGCATTATTTTTAATTAAGTCACTAAATCATTTGCCTTTCAGCTTCGTGACCAAAAACCGCAGCCACTGGGCGGCAGCGACATAAATCAGTAGGAAAGAATTAGAAGTCAAGCAAAAAGTAGAAGCAATTTAACGCAAAAAATGGAAGTTAAGTGAATATTTGAAGTCTCGGTGCTGACCAGGCATGTATTACTGTCTGCAGGAGCACCACACCACCGCAGTACTCATAGGAATGTGCACTTCTTACTTGTTTGTTTGTTTGTGTGTGTGTGTGTGTGTGTATCATAACATTGAAGAGGTGACACAAGCACCCATGAAAGTCTTACTTGGGAGTTGGATCAAGTTAAATGTTGCCAAAGTAAACCTAGTCGTCTGAGAGGGAAGGACAGGAAACCGTTTCTGGGGCGGTGAGTCATTCCTACACCCACACCCCATGCTGCCTCGCCTCACCCGGTCCCGACCCGTCCCGTCCCGTTCCGTCCCATCCCGCCACTCACACCTGGCCCCTATTGCATCCGACGCCATCAGTGTACGTTTACGGCGATTAGTCAGCTTCAGGTTTTCCTTTGTGATTTTTACCTGTTTAACTAGAAATGTTGAGCTTTACGGTATATAATTGATTATTTATTTATTTATTTAATGTATCGCTGTCAATGATATCTTCAACGACGACAGCATCAGTAATTTTTGTGGTGGTTTCAGTCTCCGTAACTGCACCACTCAAAAAATCTGCACATCCTCCAAACTACTTACTGAATCTTCACGTAAAGCACATTAGAGCAACCATCTTGACCATTAAAAAGAAGAAAAGAAGACTTGCAGCCATAATTGTTTATACGGGATATAAGCCAAGAGCATTAGAAATAATGATCCCTTACTGAGCACTGACTCACATGTACAAGGCCTCATCCCAGAACAGACCGGTAACACTCAGCTTGTATGTTCCTGAGCTCTCCCAGGATCGGTCAATACGGGAGCACCTGGGCAAGTCAGCTACTGTAACATAACAGTGCAGTCATGTCTCTCTTCAGAACACTGAGTAACCCATCAGCCCCTCGAGGCTCACGAGACGGAGTTGAACATGAATGGATTGCATATCGTAAAATGTCTTCCTATTTGTTTAGAGTTGAAGTTTTTACTCATTCTCTCCGTGAATTAGATGCTTCTCAACCACGCAACTGACTTCGATTTTCCAATGTTTTGATTCACCAAAAGACGGAACTCTGCTGTTGCTGTTTTTTTTTTTTTTTTTTTTATCGCTACCTACATCTGTCACCGAAAAAAAAAAAAAAAAAAACGGAAAATGAAGTGAACTATTCGTCATCGTTTCATATTCCAACACATTCTAATCTCCCACAGAATAGTCCACAAGAACTTATGTTTTGAGACGCAGACGGAGGCGACGAGCCTGAGTGTGCAGAGTGGTAATGGTCCCCTGGAAGGAGGGCGCCACGCAGACCCGTAAACTCCGCCGCCGAGACAAACTGTTTGACAATTTGCCTCAAATATTTTCTTTGTGGTGGTTCGCTTTAACGTGCATCACAATGAGTCTAGCGGCACAAGTTTCCTCGGTTGTCGGGAAGTGAGGGAAGTTTTGGCAGCGGCGAAGAGTGGCTGGGAGGGAGAGTACCGCCTCTCGCCGCCCTCGCCCTCTGAGTGCTCTCTGAACAAAGGAACCAATCACAACGCCTCCACATCTCTAAACCCCCAGTTAGATAACGTGAGGTAAATCTGAGGAAAGTTTATGAGGGCGATGATTGCCATTACACCTGCAGGACTCTCTTTTCGGACCACCTCGCCTTCTTCGCCTTGCTCGCCTCGCCTGCACCAAACTTTAATCGGACTTTATAATGCGTGTCGCTGGAATAAAATTTTCCTGTCCGTGTAATGAAAGCAATTGCGTTCCGCCAAGGCTCTCGGGGACGCGGCGCCGAAGGAGGTTTTAATGGATTGATGGGCGGCGGGCGCTGGTGGGCGGGGAAGTGGTCAGTGTGGATCCATTCCCGTGTGGCATTCGTTGCGCCGACGTGGTTGTGTTTGTCTTGATGCAGTAAGTTGAGAGTGATTGCCGCGCCGCGTTCGGCCAGGCAAATATTTACTGACAAAATTAACATTCAGTTGGTGTGTTCAAGGCAGCGAAACCACTCACCCACCTGCACACACACACACACACACACACACACACACACACACACACACACACATATTCAAACACATACACACATCACACATTCAAACACACACACACACACACACACACACACACACACACACACACACACACACACACACACACACACACACACACACACACACACACACACACACACACAGCACTGCAAGTCGTATCATATGGTTAGAAGCTTGATGTAACTCCAAGACACAGAGTACTATCTAACTACACAGACGTACACACCGCCACGCTGAGACCTGCTGGAAGCATCGTGGACAGAATGCTTAATCATGGGAGAGTGTTGTTTCTAGATGAAAGTAATGAAAGACTTAAGTTGATCTTGTATCCTTTTAATAGAATGAACACAATTTTAATTACCCTTCTCGTATAAATTGCCAAATATCAGTATACCATTTTATAGAACGTAAGAAGAAATCTCGTACTGAAAGACTTATGTTAATCTTGCACTTTTTTCATAGAATAGACAAAATTTTAATTACTCCCTCGTATAACTTGCCAAATATAAGTATACCAATTTATAGAATGTCTGAAGGAATGTCGTATTTTTCTAATTGATGGTCGTTGTGCAATGAATTTTATAAGTTGCATTGACAAGTAAAACGGTCCTTCATCATTTGAGTGTTTTGGCTTCCCGTACACCAGTTAGTGTGTGCGTCTGGACCAGAAGCAGAACAATGACTCACCTTACAGCTTCCTCCTATGGTGGGAGTCTATATTTATCTCAGACTAGAGCGCGCGTTTATTCAGGTGTTTCCCATGGGTCGAAAATCATTTCCTTTGCTACGCATGTGGGCGTATTTAAAGAAAACACACACACACACACACACACACACACACACACACACACACACAGACACACACGTTAAGTTATTTGTTCTACCTTATTCATTTGTGGGCTGGTTTTCATTCTTTTACGTTTCCTTCGACTTTTTCTTACTTCCCGTATAAACACAGTTTCTTTTAACATTACTTATCTTTGTCTCAGATTGGAAGCTTATATCTTACTGCTTGCAATATCAATTTGCTGATATAAAAGGAGCTGTCAAGGTTAAAATTTGCATTCTATCAATTTTTCTTTTTTTAAGCGTCTTTTGAGGCTACCCAAACACTTCCTCTGACTTGACAAGGTGCAGGTGTTGTTTAATATACAAAAGATGGATCGCAGCAGGTGTGGGACGGCAGGAACTATAAACAAGGCAGTGCATCAGTGAGGGGTAATGAAGTAATAATTAATCACGCTTTAATCTCTTTTGTTTCCGAGTTAGACTGCAAGCGATGATTAACGAGACATGCCTCGCGGGGGACTAGGTTGGCTGGGGCGTCGACCAGCGGGGCAGCAAAGGATACTATCAAGGTTGGGGCCGGTGACTACTTTTCTTACTCTTATCTCTTAATCTCTTTGTATTTCCAAAAGGATGAGCTGTTGTGTGCTTGTAAAGTATTTACCCACCAACAGAGACTGGTATCCTGGTGTATTATTACTATGTGAGATGCGTGTATGTATGTATATCCACTTCCTGTATCTAAACACAAGTCTCTTCTCAGGGAGCCTTGTTAGTCCTTGTGTCTCTGCTTCCCACGGTCGATCATTTCCTTGCTTCTAACGAGTCTTAGGATAATATATTGATTATGCATTGTGTTTTTCACTTTCATATTATCTGATGCCTGAAAGCTTCCTGTCCTTCAGTAGTTCCTTCCTGCCCTGTTGTTGTTCCTATTAATTTTGTTGGTGTTGTTTTTAGTGGTGATAGAGCTATAATAGTGATGGTGGAGTTTTTATATTTTTTTTTATTATTGTTGCTGTTGGTGATGGTGAGAGTAGTGGTGCTCTTGCTGTTGACACTGCTTTTATTATTGTTATTATTATTGTTATTGTTCCTGTTACTGTTATCGTTACTATTGCCGTTACTGTTGTTATTCTTATTGCTAGTGCTGGTGGTGCTGGAAGTGGTGGTGGTGGTGGTGGTGCTGCCGCTGCTGGTGCTGCTGCCGTGGTGGGCGGGCCGCCGGAATTGGTTCTGCCTCGGCACATTATTCGATCCCCCGTTGGGAGGGCGTGATCGAGCAACCTCTCCCGCATTAACACGAATTTGCGATGTATCATGCAAACACGAAATTAACAGCCTTTTAATTGTTCTCTCCTTCGTCCAAACAGTCATTAGCATGGTAAACGAGATAGCCCTTCTTTGTGAGGTGCGCCGCCCCGCCGGACCTTGGGCTCGGGAGTTGCTGCACATTAGCATAATGGTCCCCTGCCTCCTCTTAGCCCACCTATTTAATCCAACTTGCGCTCGTGGAGGACGCTGGGACTTCAAAGCATCCGGGAAAACTAAACAGGAACTTATCTCTGGTGCTTCAGTGTGTTGTGGGGCGGACACTGACGAGGGAGAAGCAAGGTACGGGTCAATGTGTCGAAGGAGATCGGGAGGTTGAAACGAGGCATTTAATGAAGGTGTTCATGATGATCTGATGGGTTTTAATTCTGTTGCCGGGCATTCCAAGTGGTGGCGGGAGGTCGGTGTCAATTATCTGGGTCACTCGTATAACGTCGACGCGTGACGAGTTTAATTACCGTGGTGGGTCTGGCGGCCCTTTGATAGCAACTGCCTTCCCTTCTCCTCCTTTTGTGTTGTTATGCTTCTACCTTCCTCTTTGTTTCACTGATGCGTCGCGTATATATCTATTTTTTTGTCTTTTTTATTTCAACTTAACTTTTCAGAAACACTTTTTACTTAGCTTTTTTCAACTAACCATTTTCACACACACACACACACACACACACACACACACACACACACACACACACACACACACACACACACACACACACACACACACACACACACACAGGATCGGTAATAAAGAGTTGTAAGCTCGTACTTAGAGGGCTGGTGGTTGCGGGTCAGCTCGTGATCAGACCTTAGTAAATACTACTTAAAAGTTGAGACGAGAATAATATTTTTTTTCCTCTTTACCCCCTTGCTCATAAACGCTAAGGATGACTGTGTTTTGAAGGTCATAGTAAAGAGTTGTAGATGGTTGGTCTCAAGAGTTCCAGCAGGCAGGTACTGAAATACGGCATGGCTTTGCATCTCCTAGCATTGTCTGGGCTATTCTGACCCGCTGTATACCTTTAGTGAGATGCCCTGAATCTCCATACTTACTAGAGGTAGCGAAGTGAAATGTGTCTTAGAGCTCATGACAACTAAATAGAATTTGATGATATATTTTGGAATGTTCTGATCATTATTTCAGTAGACAAATATTATTTCGAAATTTGATTGCCTAGTTCTTTATTGATTTGGTTATTTATTTGTTTATTCATTTGTTTGTTATTTATTTTATCTGGACATATATTAACACTATTCTGATGCAGGACAGTTTCAAGTTGAGGTTTCAAGGGTGAGGTTGTCGCCTGATGGTCGTTGTTGGCAGCTCAGGATTGCATAGGAAATGAGAAATCGTGACATGCATCTTGTATTATGTTTTCTTCCTCTTACTAATATTCCTTTCCTTCATATTTATTAGTATTTGTTCTTTGTTTATATAACATCTCCATAAACTAAAAAAAAAAATCGAGGGTAAAAACAAAGCATAGCGCTCATTTATCGTCCTCATCCTTCATTTTATCCACATCTTACATGCGGCGCGCCCTTCATTCACCAAGCCCGTGATCCACCTCTCCACGCCCCTCCACGCCCTTCCACGCGCGCCTCTTCCTCACCCACAACTCCAGTGGGAAAAGAAAACGCGAGTCGTTGTGTTTTTCCCGGCGTGGCTGACCGGGGTCGCGTGTCCTAAGGCCGTTTGGACCAATTGTATGTCGATACACTGTACCCTAACGTTATTTATAAGTCAGAAGGGAAAAAAAAGCTCCTTTGTGAACTGCTTGTGTTTCCAGAGAGTATTTGATAAGTAACGTGATTTGTACTGAATATTTCACCGATTATTGTGTCCCATTTTTCTTTAATTGTGTGCTGGAGTGGAAGGTGCGGCGGCGTTGGCAGTAACGGTGTCGGTGGTGGTGGTTGTGATGGTGTGCTGGGTAGACCGTCTTCAGAATGGATGCAGTTTTCCTCTGTCTTTCCTTGAGTGTGACGTGAGAGCTGTTGGCTTGTTGAGTGTGTATGTGTGTGTGTGTGTGTGTGTGTGTGTGTGTGTGTGTGTGTGTGTGTGTGTGTGTGTGTGTGTGTGTGTGTTTACTTTCCTTTCAGTTTATTTGCTTCGTTTACGTAATGGCAGTGTGTGTGTGTCGTGCTTATTTGATCACTTTCCGTGGCGTTCAGGTGCGGTGAGTCATGAATTTTGGCGCCTCGCGGGTGACAGATCGACGCCCTCCTGGAAACACTACCAGATCCACGACAGCTGCCAAACCCTACATTATTAAAAAAGGCGGGGAAATAAATACCAGGAAACGTAGCATTAGAGGAGATGTCAACCGCGGCCTCAAAGTGAGAAAGGACGCAAGTTTGTGTAACCAGCTTTATCCTTCCTCGCTATGTTTCCTGAAAGGGTCTTGGTCTTTTCCACCTTTTGAAAGGCCGCGACACAGGAAACAACTGTTGCAATATCAGGGACAAAAATTCGATCAATTGTTATGAAACTTGAGGCCACTTGCAGTGTTTTGCTTCCCCGCAGGGCGCCTTCCACTCACGCCCTCGAGACCCTTGCTCGTTTATTTGGCTTTATGGATTTTCCTCTTCGGCTGCACTTCTTGCCCGCCAGCGAGACACCTTTCCCGTAACTCCCTGCAGCGGGACGGCGGCTGAGAGAGAGAGAGAGAGAGAGAGAGAGAGAGAGAGAGAGAGAGAGAGAGAGAGAGAGAGAGAGAGAGAGAGAGAGAGAGAGTGTGTGTGTGTGTGTGTGTGCGTGTGTGAGCACGCGCGTGCGAGCCGCCTATTGACTGACTCTTACGAACGAATCCTTTTGAGTGTCGTTAATTTTTTAAAACCTTCGCTTGTGTATAGAAAATTTTCCGCAGTAGCCCCGAGGGAAACTAGTGAATTGTTGAACTCTTCCACCAGAAACAAGGAAACACAGACTGGGAAACGAGCTCAGAGTTTATATGCAAATTAACAATAGTAAAAAAAAAAAAAAAAAACATGAAGAAACGTGATTGAATGTGAGGAAGCTGCGTTGATCGACAGTCATTATTTTCACCCATCAGTGTCTGCCGTGGCCTTCTGACGGAGTGATGGGGGAGCCACGAGCACAGATTATGAGCAGTGCGGGGGTCGTCTGGGAGGACAATAGAATAATCATGACCGTCTTTGTTACATGGAATGCTACAGGAAGGCAGACGCTCACTCATCGATTGGTACAGCCTTTTACTCTTTCACCGAGGCGCGAAGGGTGACGGGAGAACGTGATGGGGTGAGTGGAGGAAGGAGGTGTGAGGGTGGTGGCGCTGTTAATGTTCTACGTTTGCATTTTCTAAGAGATAAGAGTTGAAATCATGGTTCTTTTGCTCATACGAGTACCTTTGGTTTTGGTAGAAATGTAGTTGCGGTTGTAATAATAGTGGCAGTGGTAGTAATGGTGGTAGTGGCAGTGATAGTGAGATGTTTTCTTTGCTTCTTTTACCTACCTACTTTAATATGATACGAGTTTCTTTTATAGATAGACGGTACATCTACCAGTTGTACCTTCACACACACACACACACACACACACACACACACACACACACACACACACACACACACACACACACACACACGCACACTCTCTCTCTCTCTCTCTCTCTCTCTCTCTCTCTCTCTCTCTCTCTCTCTCTCTCTCCATCTACTGTACTCTCACTGGATCGTCAATGTACCTTCGATGGATGTGAAAATCAACCTTGACTGCCTCCTTAACGACCTGCGCTTGACGGTCGGTGAGGCGGCTCTCTGATTACCACGGGTCGTTATCATGCACGCACGTGTACACAGGCTCGCCGTCATGCGCACGTGCCCACTAAGCCATGTCATCAGGCACGCCATGCTGACTCTGCTACACACAGCACGGAACGCTGCACACGCTTGACGTAAGGACCTTGTTTTATGCAGGTAGTCCAGGCCAGGTTAGCTACAGCTCCGGAATCCAGACACACACCACACACACACACACACACACACACACACACACACACACACACACACACACACACACACTCATGTACATTTTCTACTAAGACTTTTTTAATACCTGAAAATATACAATACGGAAGGAAATAAAGAAATGGAAGAGGAGGAAATACTGAACATAAGAACAGGTGTTAGTGTTGCTTTCAGTGAACTCAGCATGTAGACGAAAATCAAATCAAGGCACCGGTGAAATATACAAACAAAGGAAGAGGTTAGGGCGAAGGAAAGGTAATGGTTTAACGCTCTATTTCGTGGGATATTGCGAAGCAGTGTAGGAGAAAGAGAAGAAAGCTTTGGGGAGAACATGTGATGATTATATGCACCAGGAAGACTTAGTAGAAATAAACAAACAGTGAAGAAGATAGACATAAAAGAATATGAAAGAATGTTGAAAAGAAAAAAAATAACGTGAACATAATGGAGAACGTAGGAGGAATGCAAGAATTTCAGCCAAAATTCCCCATAAAAATACAAAATAAGAAAAAAAAGGTGAAAGTGACAATTATTGCGCAGTGAGAGAAAAGAAAATAAACATTATTGATTTTTAAAGGAAAATGGAGAAAGAATGTATGGATCAAAAGAAAAAAAAACAATAAAAATACGAGAGAGAGAGAGAGAGAGAGAGAGAGAGAGAGAGAGAGAGAGAGAGAGAGAGAGAGAGAGAGAGAGAGAGGTGCGTGTTGGAGAGTCGTAAGGGCGGCGGCCACTCATAACAGCAGACAATGGTTATGGCTCTGGCACTCTGTTAACCATTGAGAGAGAGCAATGGTTGGCACTCCTTTCAAATTGATTTTTACGATGGACCAGTTGCCCAGTTGTGTTGCCTTCGGCGGGAGGGAAGTGGCGGTGATTGAGGGAGGGAAGAGAGGCTTTGCTCGCTCTGTGTTTATCCCATTTTCTCTTGTTATTTAGTTTTTGTCCTCTCTCTCTCTCTCTCTCTCTCTCTCTCTCTCTCTCTCTCTCTCTCTCTCTCTCTCTCTCTCTCTCTCTCTCTCTCTCTCATTTTATGTCGCGTCATTTCTTTCTTTACTTTTTAGTTTCATTTTATCCGTGAACAATTACTATTATTGTTATTATTATTGTTGTTGTTATTATTATTATTATTATTATTATTATTATTATTATTATTATTATTATTATTATTATTATTATTATTATTATCATTATTATTATTATAATTATTATTATTATTATTAATATGTTTTGTATAGACACCTTGCTTTTTCATTTTCTTTTCCTAATTTAGTTTTTCTTATATTGCCTTTTTTCATCTTTAGTTAATGGATTCTTGTCATATTTCATTAATCTTCAACTGAAACATTGCTTCTTAAGTATGTTTTTTTTTTTTTTTTTAGTTTGCTTTTTCTCCATTACATTTCTGTTTAATATTTTGTTGTCATTCACGGTTTTTCTAATGTTCTAATATTTGAAGCCCATTTTCATGAACACACAAATATCTATATCAAATTACATTATGTATTTTGAACACCAATGAAACAACATGCGATCACAACACAAAACTGCAAAGTACATTTCTGCTCAAAGCTACGTGTACTTTTTTGTCGCAGCCACAGCAGCCCCTTTTTCACTTAAACATTTATAGCTAGTCTCCTTGCATTATGAATTTAAGTATGCTCCATGCAATTTAGTAACCATGCAAGTATATAATTGTATGTTGCTATTGCTTGCTTGTACCTAGAATACAATGATAAAATTTAAATGACACGCAAAAAGACAAAAAAATACAGCAATATTTATAAGTCTCTATCAAAACTACACACATTTCATAACCCAAACAAATTTAACAGGACCAACGTAAACCCTTATCGCTAAAACCACATACATAAAACGGTTGAAAACACAATACTCACAATAGCGTATAGACTGAATCGTTGCCATCTTGTCCCCAATCCCCTCCCACTGCAGCCTGTCCCTTCCTACATCCCTTGGCTGCTGGGCGAGAGAGGAGACGCGAGGCTGGTGATTCTTGGTGATGGCCAGAAGAGGCGAGGTCATGTGGGTTGGCCAGGAGAGAGAAGGGAAGGAAGGGAAAGACGATGCAAGGATGTACAGGGGAAAAGAGAGAGAGGTGGGCGTGGAGGGTATACTCAGAAGGGCGAGGAATGAGTCATGAGGGAGATGAGGAAGGGAAGAAGAAAATTAATTAGAGTAAGCTGTAATACTTATAGAAACGAAAAGTGCAGGTGTCGTTGCCCTTCAGGGAGAGAGAGAGAGAGAGAGAGAGAGAGAGAGAGAGAGAGAGAGAGAGACGATAACGACGAAGGAAAAGGCCAAGGAGAGTGAAGTGGAAGGGAAGTAAGAAGGTAAAGAGTAAGAGAGGAAAGAGAGGAGGAGAAGGAGGAGGGACAGAGGGAAAGGAGAGCAGAGGAGAAGGAGGAGGAGGAGGAGGAGGAGGAGGAGGAGGAGGAGGAGGAGGAAAGCAGCGGGTCACACTCCACTACCTTTCCGAGTGGGACGTTTTTTGTCAGGGAAATGCTTTGGTGAGTGCTGATCAAGCTGCCGACTGGAGGAGCGAGCAATCGAGAACCATTTGCAAAACTCGTACCGGGAATTGGAAAGTCAGTGCCGCGTATGTACATAAGACCCTGGTGGAGGAGGAGCCCTACGTTGACTTGGTGGCCTCGTGGGGAGGAGGGAAGGAGCTTAGGAAGGAACGGGATTAAGAACGGTAGAGTATGTGGTGGTGGTGGTGGTGGTGGTGGTGGGTCGTTTCTGCAAATTTGGAATGAGGAATTTGGTTACCCAGAGAGAGAGAGAGAGAGAGAGAGAGAGAGAGAGAGAGAGAGAGAGAGAGGGAGAGATGGTGAAGCAAACAAACAGGCAAACAAAAATAGATTGGTAGATAAATAAATCAGTGAAAATAACAATGATAAATGCCTGAAATAAATAAATCGACGAAAATAATACTCATAGATACCTGAAATAAAATTATATGTAAATTTAAGGCACCAAGAGGTTAATGCAAACACTTATATCATTTACTCCTTTTCTCTCCTTTTCTTTCGTTACTGATCAGAAAAAAAAAAAAAATGGTACATGTTGTGACTTTATACTTACTAAAGTTCCCTATACTTATTTTGTAACTACTTGTAACTACGTAAGCGTCCTTGTGTGTAGTTTTTTTCGTATAATATAATAAGCACTATTTTTTATTAATTTGTTTTGTTCATTCTTTCATTTATTTATTATTTTTTCGGGGGGGTTAAAGAATGTAATGTTTATGTTTTTATCAATTTTATTTTTTACTATGAATTCATTTTCTCTCTCTCTCTCTCTCTCTCTCTCTCTCTCTCTCTCTCTCTCTCTCTCTCTCTCTCTCTCTCTCTCTCTCTCCCTCTCCCTCTCCCTCTCCGTCTCCCTCTCCCTCTCTCTCTCTCTCTCTCTCTCCCTCTCCCTCTCCCTCTCCCTCTCTCCCTCCCTCCCTCCCTTCCCTCTCTCTCATCACGGAAACACGTAAAGAGTAGCGTTCCTGGCATCCTTTCCTTACCCACAATGCACTCTCGCCACCTGCTTCGCCACGGCCCGCCCATTAAACAAACCATTAATGATCACCTAATGGGCCCTTCGACTCGTGAACTGCCGTAACCCAAAACCCGTCTCTTCGTTCACTGGGGCAGCCTTCGCGTGGTGGTCATTGAGGAGGGGACTGGTAGAGCGATGTATTGGCGTGGTCTGGGAGAGGCTTCAGTGTTATGTGGGGAATGAAGAGAGAGAGAGAGAGAGAGGGTATAGATGGTGGTGGTGGTGGTGGTGGTGGTTGGGAGGAGGATGGAAAAGATGAAAAAGTGAAGAAAGGGGAAAAAAATAATGGTAAATAAGGAAAGACGACTGTTATGTGGAAGATGAAGAAAAAGAAGAAGAGAGTGGTGGTGGTGGTTAAGAGACGGAGGGGGAAGGAGTAGGAGATGAAAAAAATTAAGAAAGAAAGGGGAAAATGAGAAGAAAGAGGAACGAAAACAACAGCAACAACAACAATAACAACAACAACAAGAGGAGGTGGAGGAAAACGAGCAGGAGAAAATAGAGGAAAAAATACAATGAGAGAGAGAGAGAGAGAAAGAGAGAGAGAGAGAGAGAGAGAGAGAGAGAGAGAGAGAGAGAGAGAGAGAGAGAGAGAG
>CM035203.1:998134-1007788 GCA_020233015.1 Callinectes sapidus | reverse complement strand
CAACACCCCCTCTCTCTCTCTCTCTCTCTCTCTCTCTCTCTCTCTCTCTCTCTCTCTCTCTCTCTCTCTCTCTCTCTCTCTCTCTCTCTCTCTCTTCAAAATTAGTAACCTCACGTAATTGTGACTTTAAACAGGAATGACGCATCGGCAAGAAAATTAAGTGTTGGATGTGCAGAACAGAGAAGGAAGGGGTGACATAAGAATTGGAGGAGACAAAGGAACAAGAGGATGACAAGAGCGAGAAGAGGAGGTAGAGGAGAATGTGACAAGTGGGTACAAGAGGGTGAGAACGTGAGAACAAAATGAAGAAGAGTGTAGAGGGAGAAAAGGGGACATAAGGGTGAGAGGAGAAGAAAGAAGTAAAAGGTTTTCAAAATAGGAATACAGAAAAAAAAAGTGTCCCTTTAACCCTCTGTGTTTTTAGTTTGAATAAAATAAATAAATAAAAAGAAAGGGGTAAGCATGAGGAAAGCAAGGGAAGTAATAGGAAAGGAAAGGGAAGGGAATGAGGGTGAGAATGCGAAGCTATAGTGAAGGGAGGAAAAGAGTGAAGAGGAAGAAAGGGAGACATGAGGGTGAGACGAAAAGGAGTAAGCATGAGGAAAGGAAGGGAACTAATAGAATGTTGAAGAGAATGAGGGTGAGAATTGGAAGCTATATTGAAGGAAAGAAAAAGAGTAAAGAGGGAGAAAGGAAGACATGAGGGTGAGACGAGAAGGAAGAAGTAAACATGAGAAAAGGAAGGAATATAACAGAATGGGGAAGGGAATGAGTGTGGGGATGGGAAGCTATAATGAAGGGGGAGGAAAAGAGGAAGGATAAAGTGAGGATGCGTGTCAGCCCCTCAACACCTGTACGAGTGAGTAATAATAATGGTGTGATGATGGATAATTCCTCTCCTCCTCTTTCCTCCCTAACTCGTCTTCCCCTTAACCTTTCCTCCAGTCTTTTCTTACTTGCTAATCTTACTCTTTCTCTTCCGCCTTCCTGGTCTCAGTGTCTAATTTCTCCTGTCTTCCTTCCTTCCTTCCTTCCTTCTTTCCTTTAGTCTCCTTCCACTTGTTCTTCCTTCCTTTTCTTTACTACTTCTTTCCTTGTTATTTTTGTGGCTTATCTTTCTTTTTATTGATGTTTTGTTTTTATTGAGTTTATTCGTTCTATTCCTACTGTTCTTTCTCTTTGATTTCTTCCTTTTATCGTTATTTCCTTTTTTTATTTTCTTCTTTCGTGCTTTTATCTCTTTCTATTAGTGTTTTGTTTCGTTTCATTCATTTTTTTTCCTTTAATTCATCCTTTCTATCCTCATTTCCTTTCTGGCTTATTTCATACTTTCCCGTTGTTCCCTTTCTTATATTCCTGCTTTCATGCATCACTCTCCTCCTCCTTCCCTCGTTCCCTCCCTTTCCCTCCCTACCGTGCCCCATATATATAACGTAAACTGCTTAGTCCCACGTCATATTCCCTGCCAGTCATACAAGTCGAGATGATCCACGCTTTTCTATCCTTCAACCGCTCTGCTCCTCGCTTACCATCATCACTACTACCACCAAGACCTTCCGGGAAAAAGTTCGTGTCATATTTTACTTTCCGTTCTTCCTTGGGTCCTTTGCCGCAGCGCTGTGAGGTTCCTGCGGGCACGTGCATGGCCTAGACGTGCATGGTCTCGATAAGAGCAGAGCGTGTCGCCGGCAATTTGCAGCTTATCTCTGACGTGCGTTACAGGTAGAATGTGTAATCAAGGTGTGTGTGTGTGTGTGTGTGTGTGTGTGTGCTTCCTAGAATTTCATGACTTCCTTTTACTTTTGCGTAGGTGTGTGTGTGTGTGTGTGTGTGTGTGTGTGTGTTTGTGTGTGTGTAATTCACTGTCGCGGTCGCCTGCTGGTCCCCCAGCCAGCCTTTCCCTACGGAGCGAGTTTAGAGCTCATAGACCGATCTTCGGGTAGGGCTGAAACCACATCACACACTACACACCGGGACAGCGAGGCCACAACCCCTCGAGTTACATCCCGTACCTACTTGCTGCTGTGTGGGTGAACAGGGGCTAGATACACGTTAAGAGGTTTGCCCATCTGCCTCACCGCGCCCGGGATTCGAACCCGGGCCCTCTCAGGTATGAGCCGAGAGTGCTAACCACTACACAACGCGGTGTGTGTGTGTGTGTGTGTGTGGTGTTGATACTCTTTCTTTTCTTCTTTCTTTTCTCAGTGGAAGAATGGATATTGCCTCTTCGGCCCAAGGGTGTATCGGGTCCGCGGCTCTCCCGTTGCGGCGTGTCCTTGAGGTCTGGTCGGCTGCCAAGGCCGCACGGGCGCTGGATAGCGACCACAGCAGACGTCTGACTACGGACACCCTCACTCCGCGGATAAATATACTTATTTGGTGTATCTGAAACACTGGCCTGCATTCTGCTTGCCTTCTATTCAGTCAAATTTAATTACAAGGTATAATGTACTTTGAGACACGCAGCGGTGACCTGTGATGTATGAACGGGTGGATATTAGTTTAATGGACCAACATTTTCATTCCGGCACACATGAGCGTGCTGCCTTTCCCTTGACTAACGCTGGGCCCTCGTCAGGGACAGACCCCGCCATGATGTGCGGGTGTTATGAGTATGGCCTTGCATGGGAGGTAGCGTGCCACGTGCATGATGGTAAAGGTAAGTAAGGATCACCCAGGGTCCAGGCCGCCCACTGCACATGAGAGGCGGCTGGTACCGGCGGGTCATTCTTCACTGAGGGGATGGATGCGGTGTTGCCATCCTTCACTATAATGCACACTCATTTCCTATTTCAGCGACACGTGGCCGCTGGAACGCTACGCTACACTTGCGTGTTCCGCTGTGAGCTGCACCAGATGGAAATTCTCGAAAAGAGTAAAGATGATTCTAGCAGGGTTATTGCGGTACAATCATCATGTAGTTGCTGGGAAAACAGATTATCAATCCCTTTAATAAAAAGGAGTTCTGAATGCTACACATATATCTTCCCATGCAGCTTTACACGATGCGACGAAGACGAGGTCGCCGCCGTTGCCACCCTCGGAACACTTACGAGTATTGACTGCCGCGCGTGTCTCTTCATGACGGGGACGTAGCCGAGCTGTCGCTTCAGCGGTTCCTGCGCCGGACATTATCTATCCTCTCGATCTGTCTGACTGGCTCCTCCTGTGCTCCAGACACGCTCGCCTTCTTAGGCCTCGCGCTTACGTAAGACGAAAATTCTTGCAGAAGCTCAGTCTGCGCAGACGCTGAAAATTAATACCCATTTAAAGCTTCCTGCAATGAAGACAAAACTAGTGGGAAGACGCTGCCTGTAGTCCACACGCCACCCGTGACCTAGTATCGGCCAGCAACACAAACAGCCTGCCCTCATAAACCCTGCATCACGCTAGGGAGGGGCCTGGACCAGTACATCTACCTTTACGGCCACCTCTACTCCCTCGGCTCAGGTTTTCGCTCTCCTAAATTCTAATTAAGTCTGAACTCACTTGACTTTTTCTAGCCTTCCTGCGGCGGTCAGAGCCACCCGTGCCTATCAACAACCTTCAACTAACACACTAACTATGGGTTTACCGTCTATATACTCGTACAATTCTGCCACACCCTCACCCACCCTTTAGTCCCTCATCCTCCTCGGCCCCTTCGCCCCCCCTCCCCCCCAGAAGGAGACTCAGACTAGAGGCTCTTGACCCCGCGTATCTCCACCAATACACTTCCCTGAGGCTGGAGACACGGTACGTTCTCAGGTCGATAATCTATACCTTGATGATCTAAGTTTCTATATATATACACCTTCCACGAATCCACTCAATCCGATTCTATCTAGTAGGTATTCTAAGCATTTTGCACACCCCCACACACCCCCCCCCACACACTCTCTCTCTCTCTCTCTCTCTCTCTCTCTCTCTCTCTCTCTCTCTCTCTCTCTCTCTCTCTCTCTCTCTCTCTCTCTGCAAGCATCCGTTTCCATGCTCTCTCGAAAGTTCCTGCTTCCCTCTCGGCAGCCACGTGGCCGACCCTCTCCTCTCCTCTCCTCTCCTCTCCTCATTCTCTTTTAACTTGGCTATTGTGTACCGATATCTCTTCTCAATTCTTCAATATTTTCCTCCACTTCTTCGATTCTTCTTTTTTTAAGCTCTTCTGAGAAATGCCGTCACTTTTCTTGTTCTTTTATTACTTTTATAAATGTTATTTTGTGTTTTCGTTTTAGACATTATTTTCTTAATTGTCTTGTTTTTCACTTTCTTTTCTCTTATGTTCAGCGAGTGCCGTGGTAGTATAAGGGGCTGAAGGGCCTCTGAAGCACAGCTATTGATTCAGCGGATGGTCCTATCCTCCCTTCCCCTTCCTTCCACTCCCTCCTTCCCCTCTCGTCAGCCACCGAACCTCCCTCCCACTCGTGGCTGCGGAAGACTCACGCTCCCACCTCCCAGATACACCTGCTCCACTAATGCACCTGCCTGTATCCCACCACTGGGCTCATTCTTTCAACCAACTCATTCCTCGAAGAACTGCCATGCTGAAAATCATAGTGCATTTAGAAAAGGATTAAGGTTGATCGGTCCTTGCCAAATATTGAGTGGAAGGGTGTCTCACTGATAATCAAAGTCTACGGTCACAGAACATACCTTTCGTAGATTACTTTTCATTGATTCTTTACGGAACACCGTAAAAAGTAGACTCTGGTGGGAAGCTCAAAGATGTAAATCGGCCTTTTACACAACACACTCTTCAAGAGTGACACTGAGCAACACACTCTTTGAACAGAGTGCAGAAATGATGTCAATGAGATACTGAAGAATACTACAGCTTCTCTCGTCTTCCTGTGCGAGGCGGATCCAAGCTTACTACCACCAATTGTAAGGCATCACACCAAATGCACAAGATGAAGTTCATCAATTCAGATAACTCAAAAGTTAAAACTGACAATTTTATTCTATATACCTCGTTGGCACGTGGCTGACGATAAAAGGATAATCAAATTGCCAACAGATATAGGTAAGTATGTGACTTTTTTCCTCACACATGGATGGTAAGGATAGATGGAAAGTTTCGAATACTCAGGAGTTGGTATATAGGTCAACTACTGCATGGTCTTCTGCAGTCTCTTTAGTTTTTTTGTATTGACATCCTTCTATTTTTTATGTAAGAAGGATCTAGGCAAAGGCAAAATAAAGTTTGGTTGAAAAAGTCCACTGAGTTGCCATTCCTTTTAAAAATATTTATAGGATGAAGTTTTTTTCATTATTTTTCATTTCCAATTTAATTCATTTTTTTTTTATGAAGAATGCAAGTATAGTTGGTGCATTTAGTTTTGTGTGAAGAAAAACAGTTGTCTTGAAAGGGCAGGCTGTGACTTCCCCCTTGTGTTGTGAGACACAAAGGGAAACGTTCAGTGAGGTCACAGCTGGCTTTAATGATAGTTAACAGCACCCACTGAACCAGTACTATTAGACCTCTCGCACACCTATTATAGTAAGGCTCCTCTATTATTATCAAACCTAAGAAAGACAGTAATTCAAGCCTAGAGACAATCACTGAGTCTTTTACGGATAGACAACACTAATAGCATATCACAGGCATACCCACGCACCTATCGCCCGCCTCCCCTGCCTTCACCTGCCCGAATGCATGGTTGGGTGCGTGTCTCGGTCAATCACCCCACCCATCCTTGCTGCGTCCACCTACACGTCCACTAATTAACGCACCTGTGCACAGCATACCTCACATATCTTTCCCCTGATAACTTAGTCTCAAGGTGAGGTATTGAGGACACCCTATAAAGGACAGTGTACAGTATGGCATCTGAACATGTGCCTTACGACATCAAATAGTGAAAAAAAAAGTGTACGAGGAAAGGGTGGCGTTAGTGATAGTGGTTGTCGTGGTGGTGGAGGTAGTGATGATGATGATGTCGATGATGATGTCGATGATGATGAGTTGGAGGTAGAGGAGGAAGAGGAGGAAGCGGAGGAGGAGGATTGTGATGATGCTGATGATGATACTGATAGTGATGATGCAATGATTATGATAATGTTGACCAAAGAAAAAAAAAACTATTTCTCAAACTTCCAAGGTCTCATTACTTTCCGAGCTGTTCCATGAAACGGTTGGCGTGTCTGAGTGTTTGCGCAACAAGGAACAACAGCAACAGCAACAACAACAATTATGATAATAACAATAGCAATGATAATAGCAGCAATAACAAGATCACTATCACGGTAACACCCATACCATTATACAAGTGCCTACCACCACTACCTCCCTTCCTTCCCCCCCAGACTTCCACCTTCACGTAAGTACACTAGGCCTACTGCCCACATTCCACCTCCTCTTCCAAATGGCGTGATCCAGCCAAGTTTGGGAGGGAGGTGACCATAAACGTTAAGGATGACAGAGCAAGGTCTTGTCTACAACATAAAAGAATTGTCAGAACGACCTTATTGCATTCGTGTGCGTGCGTGCGTGCGTGTGTGTGTGTGTGTGTGTGCAAGTGCGCGAGCGATAATTGGCTTTACGTGGAAAGCTGTCAGGATGAATAAAAGGAACGATAGTAATATTTGTAGTGGTGTTAATGGTGAATGTAGTCATAATGTTGGTGATAATGATGAGTGTTGTTGTTGATTTTGACAGTGGTAGTGGTGATGGTGACGGTGGTGGTAGTGGTAGTAGTAGTAGTAGTAGTAGTAGTAGTAGTAGTAGTAGTAGTAGTAGTAGTAGTAGTAGTAGTAGTAGTAGTAGTAGTAGTAGTAGTAGCAGCAGTAGTAGTAGTAGTAGTAGTAGTAGTAGTAGTAGTAGTAGTAGTAGTAGTAGTAAGATAAGGAGAAGGAAAAAAATATATAAAGGAGAGACAGGAAAAGCAGGAGGAGGAAAAAGTTAAGGAGAACAATTATGAAGATGACAAAAGGAGAGATAAAGAGAGAAAAAAAGTAACATGGAGCAAGTTCAGAAGAACAAGGATCAATAAATACAAGAAAAAATAAAGAAAAAAACGATAGAAAGAAAGAAAACGTAAAAGCAACAAGAAAATGACTTACTAATCGACCACACCCAATGAATACATAAGCAGCTTGTTACGTGAAGCAAGAGGAACTATCGCTAATATTTCTGGTGAAGTGGGGTGGCTAGAATCACACGTATCTCTAACGCTGATTGACTGAAGCCTTAACTGAAGCTGCACCTAAAAACGAGGAGAGAGAGAGAGAGAGAGAGAGAGAGAGAGAGAGAGAGAGAGAGAGAGAGAGAGAGAGAGAGTAAATTTAAATGCACCGGAGTGGTCAGTGCTAAAACATAATGAACAAGGATAAAGTGAATAGTAACACAGGAATGAAGACTAAAGGACAAGAGTCAATTCTAGAAAAATATATAAAAATAGGAGAGAAAACAGACCCAAAACAGAAAAATATTAGATAATGGACAGAGGCAAAACAAACAGGAACAGTTGACGGAAAGGTAGCAATTACTTATGAAACAGCAAATACTGTAAACTTTACTCATTACAGCCACCGTACATCGTAAATAACAACCTACAGTGAATGATAGCGTGATAAACAGTGAACACAAATTGATACGCATTGAAATAACATAACACTAAATAATAAATAAACACGCAGTAAGTAGTAATTTATGATAAAGTCACACAAAAACAACATAAAGGTAAACCCATGGAAGTTAGACCGCAAACAATAGTGAGATTATCAACACGCAACACCTGCAACACACATGACACATTACTGCACAAATGTGACTTGGCCTATAATTACTTCCGTCACGTTAATACTGCCTTATCATCACCCACGACACCCATGCATTACTAACACCCCCAGCCATGTAGACGGGAGAAATTAAAAAGAGAACACGGACATTATGGACCCTTCATAGTTCGTAAACAATGTAGGGCGGGGGCGGTGGAGCTTGGGGGAGGGGGGGGGGGCAAAACGCGCTAGCATGTTTTAATGGACTGCTTTTACAAGAATGGAGGAGGAAAATGGTCTCCTAATTGACTTTGGCCGATGGGACGACATTCATCGACCCCCCCCCCCCAACACACACACACTTTCACTCACTGGATGGACAACTGGATAGGACTGCCCACCGTGCAATGGCCGGACATTTACATCTACTTAATCGAGAAACCAACCGTCTATACCAAAGACAAACTGAAGGCATAGAAATTGTTAGACACCTATAACTACGTTTTGAATGGACATGTTCTAGATTTACCTACAGTACAGAAATTTGAGCAATAACTTTTATGTCGTGCGGTCACAATTAAGTGCTGCCCAAACCAAGACAAGGACAGAATACAAGGATGTACAAGACACAGGCTATTGTTAACAGGGGAAGCAGTTACATCTTGACGGCAAACTGCATATGCATGGCTGGTTAGTAAGAAACGTCAAACCACATCTCCTTTACTTAAGTATGAGAGTTAACTGTGTTCTCTGAGACTCCATTATTAGCCCACCGCGAAAGTAAAAGATTTGAATTACTCTCACTAACGTTACCATGACTGCTGCTGCTGCTATTGACTTACTGCTGCCCGTACCTGTCACTACTAACGTCACTACTATTAACTCGATACTGCTTCTTCCACACTGACTTTTACCTTCACTACTAATATTGATTTTCTGTTAATATTATTACATGTGCTGCTCCTGCTAACACTTCTGCAAATGTTACTATGACTACTACCAACTTGCTGCGTTGGTCCAGCTTTCCTTTGCCATCACAGCGACGTAGGCCATGAAGGGGTCCATAGGGACGGGATGAGACAATTGGGCACGACCGTTTGGACGCCGCTGTTTGAGCGTCGGCAGTTTTGGCGCCATGAGAGCAGCTGCTAACTCTATACAAGGACATTCATTATCCATCCATGCATGGAGTACGCTACACATGGGGATAACAGGTGGAAATATGAATGTTGTATTGAAAATTTCCTATTCATCCCTAAAGGGATGAATAGGAAATTCTCACCCCATAATCGTTCACATGTGCGACGCGTGGTTCTGAATCATTTCCTCGCCCTCTAATGGCAGTGAAGACACAAAGTGAAAGGGGTAAATATATCTGGCAAATGCTCCTTAATCTTTAAAGAGTGTTGTGTGTTTAGATGTGATATATGGGTCATGGATACACACACACACACACACACACACACACACACACACACATACGGTGGCCCCAGCAGTCTGTAGTGGGACATTGCAATTACGTACATATCGATCGGATTTTTAATATTTGATGAAGGAGGAGGAGAAAGAAAAGGAAGCAGAGAAGAAAAAACAACAACAACAACCACAAAGGCAAACGTTAGTGAGGGGGGGGGAGGAGAACTATCCACTCCATGCACCCTCCTGTCACACTTGTTATTCCCTGTAATTAAGTGTTTCATTATCCTGTCGTTACTTGTTAATTTACAGTGAACAGCTCAAGTAGTAATTAGTCTTCACTTCCCCCCCCCTCCCCTTTACCATCACCCCCCAACACACACACACCCTACACCACCTCCCGCTGTCCTTACTTAACTCCTTTCTTTACGAGGTCATTCAGAGATACAGACAGACAGATAGTGGTATGTTCTTATCGTCACCATGATCTTATTTATAATGTAGTAGTATAATAATGACCTTTTTCTTTCCATCATCGCCCAT
>CM035203.1:990634-993134 GCA_020233015.1 Callinectes sapidus | reverse complement strand
GTAGTAGTAGTAGTTGTAGCAGTAGTAGTAGTAGAGGTGGAAAAATCTGAAACAGAGAAGGAAGAGGAGAAAGAATATAAAAAACGAAGAGGGAAAGGAAAAAAAGAAGAGAAGATGAAGAAATGGAGAGAGGGGAAGAGGAGGAGAAGTAGAAAGAAGATAAAAAAGAAGAGGGAAAGGAAAAAAGAACAAAAAAAGAAGAAGAGAGAAACGGGAAGAGGAGAAGGAGGAGGAGGAGGAGGAGGAATAGAAGAAAAGAAGTAAATAGGGAACCCACTAAGTAAAGAATAGAAAAAAAAAGAAAAAACTAAAATAGAGAAAGAAGAAAACCATGAAAAAGAAAACGATGAGGAAGAGAGGTAAGCAAACAAAGTAATAACCGGTGCAGCCAAAATGGAAGGAGGAGGAGGAGGAAGGAAAGAAGAGAGAGGTGGAGGTGGGGGTGAGGGGAAAGAAGAGGACACGCATTATATTTACCAAGGGCGGCGACAGTCATGGCGAGACGGGAGGGGGGAGGAGGGAAGGGGAAGGGAAGGGGAGGAAAGAGGGGAGGGGTGGGGAGGAGAGGGGAGGAGTGGGGAGGAGAGGGGAGGAAAGGAGGGAGTTACATTACCTACTCACGTGATTCTCTTATAACCGTGACTCATTATAGCAGGTGTGTGTATCTCTCCCTCTCTCCCTCACCCTCCCTTCCTGGCAAGCTTTAACTAATTACACTCCAATTTACTTGTTATCCACCTCGTTCGTGCAATTCCATTTTCTATAATTTCCAGTGATTGGGCTGCGTGCATGGCCAGGATGATGATAAGTACGTGTATAAGGCTTTTTACTTAATTATACTCATGACTCGAGTCTCGCATAAGCATTTCATAAGAAGGTGTAAGAGAAAGTGGAAGAAATTTTAGGTAAAGAGAGAGTGTCAGCAGGTGTTTTGATTGAAGTTTTTTGTTTTATCTTTTCTTAATTCATTTTTACGATAGATTGGTGTGTGGTGATGTCTTGTGAAGAACACACGCACATACATCCTACTCCCACATACACTATCTTTTCACACAACATAAAGACCATAAGGCATTTACAAAGATATACCAGTAAACGTTTACGATATCTCATGAACATGCAACACACGCAATGTGGCACGCACGCACACACGCACACACACACGTATACATATTCACACATACATAAATAGTCACAAGCATGAAATAATTCATCAACTTCCAAACAAAGTTCATCAAAGGCATCTTCACGCACACGCACGCACGCACACACACACACACACACGCACACACACACACACACACACACACACACACACACACACACACACACACACAGAAAGAGTCCTGCACCCCTACCACAAAGGGAACGCTGGGCCCTAAATCATTGATTCACTTCAGAGAAACAATGAACAGTAATTCGCGCTGTGTGTGTGTGTGTGTGTGTATGTGTGTGTGTGTATGTGTGTGTGTGTGTGCGTGTGTGTGTGTGTGTGTGTATGCCTTAGGTATGATGAGGCAGCAAAGGATGGACTAGCAGAGCCCGTAACCCCATTAACCATCACCAGGGTACACACCGGTAAATTTAGACTTGAGGTAAACACAAAGACCAACCAGACACTCACCACGGTGTACGTACATACATAGCTCCACACTGCACATCACCGAAGTACCCCTTACAACTACACTACCTTTATACACGCTCCAATGCACCTCTCGGAAAGGACAACTCGTAATAAAAGACAACATACCAGTTCCTCCACGCATAAATCCTGTGAGCAAACTTAAATCGATGCCAATGCCAAAGAAAAAGAGACCGCGGCGTGATATATTATTTGTGTCGATCTCGTTTCTTTATCGAAGTGTGTCAGTGGGGCATCTCAGTAACGGAGTACACATAAAGTTGCCTGACGAATTTACGCGTGTGAAGGGAGAAAACGGGAGAGGGGGGTTGAGGAAGGAGGGAAGGAGGGAGGGAAGAGGAAGGAGGGAAGGAGGGAGGGATGAGGAAGGAGGGGAGGAGGGAGGGATGAGGAAGAAGAGAAGGGAGTGATGAGGAAGAAGAGAAGGAGGGAGGGATGAGGAAGAAGAGGAAGGAGTGATGAGGAAGAAGAAAAGGAGGGAAGGATGAGGAAGAAGAGGAGGGAGAGATGAGGAAAAAGGAAAGGAGGGCGAGATAAGGAAGAAGAGAAGGAGGGAGGGATGAGGAAGGAGGGAAGGAGGGAGGGATGAGGAAGAAGGGAAGGAGGGAGGGATGAGGAAGAAGGAATGGAGGGAAGGATGAGGAAGGAGGGAGAGATGAGGAAGTAAGAAATGAGGAAGAAGGAAGGGAGGGAGGGGAGGCAGGAAGGGAGAGAAAGGGCAGTGGTGAAGGAAGAGGTAGGGTGAGGAAGGATGGAAGGAGGGAGGGATGAGGAAAAAGGAAAGGAGGGAGAGATAAGAAAAGAGGGAGGGAGGGAGGGAGGAAGAGAGGGAGGGAGGGATGAGGAAGAAGGGAGGGA
>CM035203.1:975125-990614 GCA_020233015.1 Callinectes sapidus | reverse complement strand
TCTCGTCTCTCTCTCCTCTCTCTCTCTCTCTCTCTCTCATCTCCTCTCTCTCTCTCTCTCTCTCTCTCTCTCTCTCTCTCTCTCTCTCTCTCTCTCTCTCACACCACACTTGACCGACAACATCACTTCATCCTGACCAACCCCCTCTCCCTCTCTCTCTCTCCCTCCCTCTCGTCCACCACTTACTATGTGGTTCGTCCCGCGAGGTCAACAAACGCCAAAGGGAATTTAGAGATAACAAGCACACTCAACCTCTTCTCCCTGACACCAATAAACCGGTCCCTTATGCAACAAGACGACCACTGAACCAATGTCGCCAAGGAGGTTGAGGAGGAGCAGGAGGAGGAAGAAGAGGAGGAGGAGGAGGAGGAGGGCGGTGACCTATACAAAACCTGGTCATTTTCCCCCCCGTATGTTTATATGTTTTGTGAATATTGACGGTACTTTATTGTTCTTCCTTTATCAGATAGTACGGTATACAGAGAGTGAAAACAAAAGATAAGGTATTATGAAGAAAACACTCAATGAAAATGATATATGGAAAAAAAAAGTAGTTTCTCATCTCTAGCATGAGTGACGCTGTTACTAACTGTTACTTTTTTTTAACTGTAACACGTGACTGGCTGGCTGGCGGTTATAAAAGGTAAGCTACTTAGGTTTTTAGTATTATTATGAACATTTTTAGTAAGCCATCGTTATTATTGTCATTATTATTTATTTTTACTGTTATTATTATTATCATTATTATTATTATTGTTATCATTATTACTATATTATTATTATTATTATTATTATTATTATTATTATTATTATTATTATTATTATTATCTGTAGTAGTAGTAGTAGTAGTAGTAGTAGTAGTAGTAGTAGTAGTAGTAGTAGTAGTAGTAGTAGTAGTAGTAGTAGTAGTAGTAGTAGTAGTAGTAGTAGTAGTAGTAGTAGTATATGTAGTAGTAGTAGTAGTAGTAGTAGTAGTAGTAGTAGAGTAGTAGTAGTAGTAGTAGTAGTAGTAGTAGTAGTAGTAGTAGTAGTAACAAAAACAAAAGTAAGAGGATGGTAGCAGTGTTATATACGAATACTAGTAGGACTTGGAGCTTGTAGCAGTGGTGTCAGGGGTGGATTGTGATTGTGGTAGTGGTAGTGGCTAGTAGCGGTGGGAGAAGGAAAGCTGTCAAGAGGTTTCTCGGTGGTGACAAGAGTGCTTTTTGCGAGTGAGACAAAAGCGCGTTGCGTCACCATGTCTTGTGATAAGAATAATAGCGCGTCACACAGTGTTGTTAGTGACGCGTCTTGCCGCTGACACGGTTTTGCGCAGCTCTGCCTTGTTTTGCAATGCGGCGATCAACACTGCGATGATGCTGCAGCTTTTACCGGGAAAGCAATCCAGGTGTTGTGACACGATGTGGCGGTGGCAAGGTGTTCCAGGAGCCTTGTGTTGGTGTTCACTGCCAGGCGACACCACAACGCAACACCTCTCGCAACACACGCCACCTTGAAGGTTGATCAGAGTGGTGGCGTTATGAGGAGATGTTATCATTACAAGATAAGAAAATAACACAACTGTATTCCGATTCTTGCAAAGGAAAAGTTCTTGTAAATGTTATTCACTTAGAGGAGGAGCGGAAGGAAGAATCATATTGGTATTTCCGATTCTTGCTAAGGTAAAAGAAGGAAGAGACCTTTTCTTGCGAATATGATCGACTTAAAGAGGAGGAGGAGGAGGAGGAGGAGGAGGAGGAGGAGGAGGAGGAGGAGGAGGAGGAGGACGAGGAGGAGAAACAAGTAGGGGTGGCGAAGGAAAGAAAAAAAAGAAAGTAAGGAAGTAAGGAAGCAATTGTAGTATTGTTGATGTCTAACTGTTGTGTTTGCGAGACAGTTTTATTGGCCCCAACACTCGTACATCTTGCCTGCGCCTCCTCCTCAACCCAGCACGTCCCGCTCGGCCTAAAGGCGCAGCAGTGGGAAGGATTTAGTGGGAGAAGGAGCAGGTCTTGAAGTGAACTACAGAACTACAAGATGGACGACGTATTCTTCCAGGATTTGTGAGCCCAGCATGTTACTGAGTGGCGTCCCCCGCGGCCATGGACAGGTGGGAGGGTGATGGGTGCCGGGCCATGGACAGGTGAGGGAGGGAGGGAGGGGGTGAGGGTGACGGCGTCCTTGAGCACGAGGTGAAAGGCGGAGAGGTGAAAGAGAAACAATAATCTTGCACTAAATTGTGAGAGACGATAAACCACTTTCTCCCAGAAGGAATGTGTCCTCTGTCAAATATCCCGCAAGGCATTTCTTTCCTTCCTTCCCACGATGAGCAAGCAGCAGCAGCAGCAGCAGCAGCAGTGGGGTCCACGCCACAACACCGGGAAGTATAAGACACCAAGTGGAGTGAACGCGGAAACAAGGGTCGGAAAGGAGAGCGGCGAGCTGTTCCCGTTTTAACGAGCGTGATAACTCAGACATATCAACACAATTTACCTCATCATATACTTTTTGTACATCACGTGACCCCGTTTCCGCCACCACGAGGAGTGTAAGAACCCACACCTCGGTCAGAACAGACCAACCAACACTGTCCTTCCACATGGTGCAAGCGAAGCAGCAGTGAAGAGAGAAAGGCCTTTATGAGTGTTTCTCTCATATTCCTCCATGGAAGTACGTTGTCACTCAGACTGTCGTCGCGGCGATTAGAGCACCAGTGTTCCGTGTCTGCCAGGGAAGCCAAGGCAAGTTACTCCTAAAGCTGAAATGAGATTGTTCCAGTCAATTCTTATTTCATTAATTGCCTTACTGGCATAAAAGGCTCGAGGCGGAAGCGACCAGCAGTTCCGCAGCCAACACACAGGAGGCGACGCAGTGGCGTCCGTCACCAGCTACTCTATATGTGACGTTCTTTTTTCCCTCTTTAGGGGAGAAGCTGCCATCTGGAGGGGGCCGCGTCTATTTCAGTCATCACGTGTGCACAATGACCGACACCTGTCACCACGCCGGACATCGTGTTCCCATTCCAGAGTTACCGATGCTCACCAATGCTGCCAACACTGCTGGACAGGGGGAAGGGCTGCAAGCACCAAGCACTGCAGCGTGGCGGGACGGTGAGTGCAGGGGGCACAAAGGGCAAGGCGGGAAGCACCAAGAAATACAGCGTGGCGTGGCGGAGTGGCAGGTGCACGAGGTTCAAGTAATTGGTCTGATAGATGTGAAAGGCAGTAACGATTTGAAGTGCACCAAAGGAAATGGTTGTGTACGAGTATATTGAATTTTAAAAAACTTCAAACTTAACATAGCAAAATACACACTGTTATATTATGCACCGGTTTATTACCTGGCCCAGGTTTTGTTTTTATTATCTGTGTCTCTCGCCCCAAACATTATATCAGGCGCGCCTTCTTCACCAAGTCTAGATATGCTGAGTATTTGTGAGCATATGTGAACCTTTACTCGCCATAATAACATATCTTCCTCCTCCTCCTCCTCCTCCTTTCTCCTCTTCCTTCTGCTCCCTCCCCTCCTTCTCCACCATCACTAAATGCCTTGTCACACGGTCTATGAGAGTCAGTGGTGGTCAAAGACGCTCCTCAGCAGGTTCTCTGACGAGTGTGGTTTAGTTGGGGTTCAGAGAGCAAGGATGGTGCTTCACTCCTACACGTAAACATGACCAGCCTCCGTGGATTCTCCGTTCTCACTGAGTCCCCACTCTTGCCCACCGACTGTGTGACAAGGCTTCACAGACCACAGCTTCACACTCACCTGGCGCTGGGCTCAGTCACGCGGGTCAGGCTGGGAGAGCAACCTCACGGCCCCGCCTCGTGTGTCCCTCACGATCCTGCAATAGTAAGACACCAGCGTGAGAAGATTGGCAGACGGGATAGGGAAAGAGAAAATGGAGGAGGACTAAGATGAGGAGGAGAAAAAAATAAAAATTAATCTCAAAGTAGTTTCTCCTACTCATACTGTAAAAAAACAAACAAAAACAAAACTATTAATCTATCACTAGAAATATAAAAGAAACGCTTAAGAAATCAAGTCACTTTAGTGGAGGTTTAGTGTTTGAGAGGCCATCCCCAGCAGGCAGGTCGCGCCAACACCAAGCAAAGGATCACTGACCTGCCACCTCTCGCCACAAGCCTTCTTTCGCCTCAACTTTCCCTCCTCGCCTTTTTGCCTTCAAAATTGTTGTGCCGAAGGAAACAAGGGAAAGTCATAGTTGTGTTGGAATTTTTTTACGTTTTTTTTTTCTTTGTTCTGTAGTTTGTTTTGGTTGTAATATCTTAATGTAAATATTGCTCACTGTTTCTTATTGTATTTGTTATTTACCTGATTTATCAGGTACATAGATAGATTGATAATATAGATAGATAAATGAAAACGTACACAAATAGAGATGAATGGGGAGGGAAAAATGGATAAGAGAAAGAAGGAAAAAGGAAGAAAAGTAGATGGAATAAAGAAAAAAGGAGGAAGCCAGAGAAAAGAAAAAAAGAAAGATGAAAAGAATAAAAAATAAAAAAAAAACAGAAGGAAGGAAAGGAAAAAGTAAGAGGAAAAGAGGAAGGAAAACAAAGAAAAATAGGAATGACATCGTAGTTGCGCGCGCACACACACACACACACACACACACAGCTAATTCATAAAACTAATTGCAGGGTGATCGCGCCGCACAAAGACAGGATGCGTGTATTAACCACATCGAGACGGGAAACTAAACACGTGCTGTGATCGCTTGATACTTTTATTCGTTCTCCCCACCAGTTATCATTGCATCGACTGTTCTCGCTTTCCTTGAGGTAAATGAGGCGTTGAGATGCGACACTGACAAGAGAAGTAATGGGTCGAGTAATTTTCTGTATCTTAATTTCTGTGGACTGTTGAAAATTCGAGGATCGTTTTGAAAGATGCACATTACTGATAGAGACAAGGAGTGGAGAGTTTGTTGTCTTCCTGTTATTTAATCTTTGTCTTTTTCTTTCTCCTATTCTAGTTCATCTATATTATATACTTTTTAACTCCCATTTTTTATCTTCCCTTCCTTCATTATCGTCTTATTCCTATCTTCACCTCCTCCTCCCCCTCCTCTTTCTTTAGCTCTCCTCTTCCCCCTACTTTTTTACGTCTTTTTCTTGCTTCGTCCTTCTCCTCCTCTTCCTTCTCCTCTTCTTTCTTCAGCTCATTTTTCTTCTCCTCCTCCTCCTCCTCCTTTTACGTCATTCTCATGGTCCTCCTCCTTCTCTTCCTCCTCCTCTTCCTCTTCCTCTTCCTCTTCCTCTTCCTCCTCCTCTTCCTCCTCCTCCTCCTCTTCCTCCTCTTCCTGCAGTGATCAGGGAAATAGAATGCACCACCGCACCGTCATGTTATTAACCAGGTACAATGTGTCACTTGGCTGTTTATGGTGTTTTTGCTTGGCTGTAATTAGGTTACCTGGCTCACGGGGGACAGGTGCAGCTAACCAGGTATGTATTGTGTCCGCTGCTGCACAATGGATGGAGAGAGAGAGAGAGAGAGAGAGAGAGAGAGAGAGAGAGAGAGAGAGAGAGAGAGAGAGAGAGAGAGAGAGAGAGAGAGAGAGAGAGGATGTTGACAACCTAAAAACAACAAACAATTGTTTTCCTGCTGAAACCAACACGATTTTTTCCTTTTTTTTCTGACAAATTTTTCATTCAGGAGCTCACGTCAATGACACACACGACAACTGGAGGTGCTGCTGCTGCTCCTCTCTCTCTCGGTTGTGTGTGTGTGTGTGTGTGTGTGTGTGTGTGTGTGTGTGTGTGTGTGTGTGTGTGTGTGTGTGTGTGTGTGTGTGTGTGTGCACGCGCAAATTTATCACTATATTTCTTTCGTATTTGTCTAACTTTTGTTCTAATTATCTCTATGCCTTTCTATCTGTATGTCTGTATTTATTTCTCCATCATTGTTTGTTCAATTATCTACCTATTTTCTTATTGTTTATCTATCCTTTTTTATATGCTGACCTATCTATCACGTTTACTTTCTTATCTATCTTTGTGTCTATCAATCCATCCACCATTTACCCCTTCAGTACTGGGACGCATTTTCATATTATATTCTGCCTATTATTTGTCGATTTTATACAACTTCAGAAACTCACGTGAGGATTAAAATAGTACAGACTCAGGCCATTAATCTTCTGACATCCATAGACCCTTCCTAATGTCATTAAAATCGTCTAATCACACCCAAAACACTTAGTATAAAAATGTGACTCCAATCCCAGCAGTACAATAAACTAAAATCAAACACAGGTCCACCATCCCTCATCCCTATACAACAGTTAGTCGCTGCCCTCACTCATGCCCTAGACACCACTACACCCCCTCTCCCCCCTTCCCTCTTCTATCCGACTCCCTCCCCCACAAAGCCAAGGTAATCACATAATAGCCCCCTCATCATCCCCCCCTTCTCTCCCTCCCTGCTCTCCCCCCCTCAACCTCGATTTACAACGCTAATTATAAAAACGCAATGTGAGTCAGAATTAAACCCAGCGGAAAAACGCCACGTAATTCCAGTCTCGAGACGTGGAAGGAATAGACTCAGGCGCGGGTTCATGACTGTTGCTGGGTTGTGGTGGTGGTGGTGGTGGTAATGGTGGTGGTGGTGGTGGTGGTGGTTGTGGTGGTGGTGGTGGTGGTGGTGGTGATGGTGGTGGTGATGGTGGTGGTGGTGGTGATGGTGGTGGTGGTGATGGTGGTGGTGGTGGTGATGGTGGTGGTGGTGGTGATGGTGGTGATGGTGGTGGTGGTGTGTGTGTGTGTGTGTGTGTGTGTGTGTGTGTGTGTGTGTGTGTGTGTGTGCGCGCGCGCGCGCGCGCGTGTGTGCATGTGTGTGCGTGTGTAAGCTGTCCATTTCGTGTTGATATTGCTATTTGTAACTTTTTTTGCACACACACACACACACACACACACACCACTACACAATATAAACACAACGTCCCTTCACTGTCTCACGTCACCGCCTTCGCCACCACCACCACCACCACCGCCACTGCCAACACCTGTCCTCAAGGTAAATTGCAGGTGGTCTTGTAGTCATTCTAAGAGAGGAAGTTACTTTACATCTTATGAATACATTACTTGAACACTTTTATTTTCACCTCTGCTTAGCAGGAGACACACCTTCAATGAAACAACAACATGTGATCTGAAACTCTTCCTCCCATTAGTACTGTTTTCACTGGCCACATATTCTGAACATCCATGGTAAACTATCACTCGAATCACGGAAATAGAACTGAAACACTCAGTAACTTCCATTGCATCCTATTAAGGGTCATGAACTTTGATAAAACTATCACTAGAATCACGGAAACAATGGAAAACCGACCACCTTCCACTAGACAGTTAAAGGTACGAGAATACGGTTTGCTCACCAAGCCCCTGCAGGCCACAGAACGCACCACGCACCACCCTGGGGACTTGATATAGCCGAACACTCCGCCGCGAGCGCTGGGTACAGGGGGCAGGTGGCGGGCGGCCAGAGGGTGTGAGGAACAGTGGACGAGCGGCGTGAGGAGCTAACGGGCCATCCACACCCGACACAGTCCTGTTACCGCGGGCGCCGGGCGTTGGGGGTCACCTGCGCCGAGCAACACCAAAGCGCACTCACTCCGTGTCTTGTACCGAGAAGTCTCGTTATATGTACACTCCAGCACGTGCTTCCCAATGGATGTGTACGTGATTGGCGTGCACGGAGCCCCTCACCAAACCTCGCCAAGCTGTGCAGGAAATGAATGACTCGTGACGCGTTCAGCAGCAGTCCGCTATCAAAGTCAGTCTTCCCTCGTTCGTTGTTTCATTGACAGCTGGTGGTAATTGCTACAGTCACACGTGCGCGCTGCTCTTCACTTTTATGCTTCTGTGGAGCTGACAAGCGAGATGGACTAAGACTTTTCTTTCCCATTAACTGTGTAGAAAATCATTACCACCACCACCACCACCACCACCACTCCCGCCACCATGGTAAAAGGAAAAAAACGAAAATGGAGGTGGAGGAGCAAGTGAACAAGATGAGGAGGAAAAGAATAAGGAAGAAAAAGAAGAAAAAAAAAAAGATAATGATATCACTACTACTACTACTATTGCTACTACTACTACTACTACTACTACTACTACTACTACTACTACTACTGCTACTACTACTATTACTATTACTATTGCTGCTGCTGCTGCTACTACTACTACTACTACTACTACTACTACTACTACTACTACTACTACTACTACTACTACTGATTATAATAATAATGATAGTAGTAGTAGTAGTAGTAGTAGTAGTAGTAGTAGTAGTAGTAGTAGTCTTGATAACAACAACAACAACAACAACAACAACAACAACAACAACAATAATAATTCAGTGGTTTTCACGAGTGTTTCTCCCTACTGACAAGCAGTGGTGGCTCTTGTTAAACTCTCACTATGATCAAGAAAGCAGCCTTGAAAACCCCAATGACTCACAGGACCCCAGTGAACGAACAGGCACAGCGCTCTAGAATCATGGAAAAAACTCACTCGAGAACCCGAATGACTCACGAGACACTATTGAACGAACATGCGCCATCACCAGGACCGTGGAAATAATTTTGACAGTAACAGCAGTTCACTACATCGTTTGGAAAGTGTAAAGTTCCACAACTATAACCGTGAAGAAATAAGAAAACATGTAACCCAGTAAAGTTTAACCCCAGTGACTCACCAAAAAGCCAGAAAGTGTAAAGTCTCGATAATCTACAACCATAATCATCAATACACTCTCGAAAACCACAATGACATCTACATCCTACATCCTATATTTGTACGATAGATGCGTTTCAGAAGGGACCGCGTTTAGCGAACTTCGTGTAATGTAAGGATGATCACCGCCAGTACTGGAGTAAACTGTATATACACTATGTTAAAGGAGGGCAGTTGTTAGAAATCGTGTTGTATTAAAGAATTTGTGCAATATGAGGAAGAAAACACAATTCTTAGACAGCGTGCTATTTTGAATTCGTGAAATCTATTCTCGTCTTCCTAAACACATCTATGCTCTATCTCCAATATTTCAAAACGTCTTATCCTTATGGTTCTGGAGACATTGACTAGATTTTTACATTATTAACTGAAGAAACACTTTTGAAAATCTCAATAAACATCATTGTATTCTTGGAAAGTCGTGGTGAGTGATGAGAGAGCAAAGCGTTTCTGAATACGGACACTAAAGTCGTGCATATCAATGACCTCCACTACTTGAGGAATTATATAAAAGACGATAAGTTCTTTGAAAATATTAATGTCTAATGCAAGCCACCTGTTCCCTCCACACCCGCCACCACAGCACCGCACCGCATCGCACCGCCTCACCCTCATGACGTCACCCACCAACAATACCTGCATTTCACCCACAACTGCGCACCTAGCCACCTACACTCCCACACACATACGCGCGCACACACACACTCCACCCTTTGCCTCTCCTAACCTCTCCTCCCCAGTTGATTAAATAATTATTACTCCTCCCCTTACTTCCTCGCATATGATCCCCTCCCTCCTCCTCCTCTTCCTCCTCCTCTTCTTCCTTATCCTTCTCTTCCATCTCCCGAGGTCTCTTCTAACTTCTACTCCCCACAAAGGTACAAACACTCCAGTAAAAAGTTGGTGTGTGTGTGTGTGTGTGTGTGTGTGTGTGTGTGTGTGTGTGTGTGTGTGTGTGTGTGTGTGTGTTCATAATGACAACTATACTACTACTACTACTACTACTACTACTACTACTACTGTTGCTAATAATAATAATAATAATAATAATAATAATAATAATAATAATAATAATAACGTAAGGACAGTAGCAACAGCGATAATAATGATAGCAATAACAAGAACACCATAAGTAATGATAAGAACAATGAAAAAAAGCAAGAACGAAGGACCACCACCACCACCACCACCACCACCACCACCACCACCACCACCACCACCACCACACAGCGTGCCTGCATCACAAAGGGCGTGGGGGTCCTTCAAAGCGCGGCATCATTTCCATGCTTTCTCTTCCTCCCATCAATCCTGTCAGGGACGTTTCTACAGTTGAACCCTCCCGCCCGCGTCACCCTCGTCGCCTCCGTCAGCCTCGTCACCAGTGAGGCAGGTCCAGGGACGTCGTGGATACTGATTCGTGAAGGCGACGGTGTCGCTGCAGTGCCCACAACCTTGGCACTGCGTAGGTAATCACTGAGGGAAGTGTTGTGTTGTCGTGCCACGCTCCGTTACTCGCGCTTCGTTTTACGTGTAATCATTAAAAGCGTATCTACGTTTTTTCTTTATTTCTCCGCGACGGTCACCTGCTGTCTCTAGGATGGCCCGCTGCTTGCTGACCGCTGTGGAGGGCAAGCGTTGGTCAGGTCGTGGTTAGGCGGGACGCAGCCCAAATATAACAACAAAAACATGACAGCAGCACGAATACCACCACCACCATCACCACCCAGAACAACAACAACAACAACAACAACAACAACAACAACAACAACAACAACAACTACGAGAATGCCACCGATAGAAGAAAAGGGAATAGATGATGATAATGATGATGACGGCGACGATGACGACGGCGATGATGAAAGAAAAAAGGATTAGCAACGATAATCACACAAAGAAAAGAATGACCACGCAGCTTCAATCTCTAAAAAGTCAGGCGTGTTTTCGTCACCAGGGTGTTGTTGGCGAGACTCATCCTTCATTAGAGGCGGTGAATGACGCATTTACGATCCCCAAACAGGCGACGCACCACCCCATGCTGTCTGAGACCACACACACACACACACACACACACACACACACACACACACTGAGGTGAAGGTAAAAGTGGTAAAGGGCTGACTGAGCCTGTGTTGGTCAACGTGGCTGGCATAGGTTTGAGCTCCACTGGTGGTTGGTCAACTCTGGGTTTTTCCGCTGACAAGGGAGGCAGTTGGTGTCTCTCCTCGCCAGGGGAATGGGGTGTGTTGTGTGTGCGAGGTCACAACCTAACCCAAAGATCGGTAATAATATGTTCTGAGCTCACATTGAGAGGATAACGGCTGGTGGTTGAGGGTCAGCTCGTGATCAGGCATTGGTGAATACACACACACACACACACACACACACACACACACACACACACACACACACACACACACATTTATCTGTCCCCTCATTTCCTACAGTTAAGTCCTGGGTTGGATATCCAGGTAGGCACAATGAGATAAACAGGTGCAGTGCACAGTCACTGAATACCCTTGCCTACGTCACCCAGCAGCCCTTGGTATCGAGGAGTCGTCAGACGTTGTGTGCTGCAGCCTGGAGCCCCTTCAATAGCGTGGAGTTAGGCTTTGCGGGGAAGGTTTCTACTTGCGCGGGTCGTCTGGCAATATGTGTTCGTAGAAGCTTAAACATCTATAATGTTTCCTGAGTGAATGCCATTACCAATGACTTTTAGAATCGATGAATAACCTTTTTACCTTACAATACACGTAAAAAAGTACAAAACACTTGTTAGACGGTAAACAGAGTTAAAAAATCAAGCCCAGTGTAAGGAAAGAAAGATGGCTGACCTTCTATGGCGATGTGGATCCATTTATAGTTCCCGGCCCAGCACGATCGATTGGAAAATGAGAAGAGGCCCGCCCCGCACTGACGGCAGCCAGGCAACGCACGCCACTCCACAAAACACGAATGTTTCGAAGCTGCTCGAACCTCACTCATGAAACACCGAGCCCGTGGATGCCTTACGCTTTGTACTGTGTGTGTGTGTGTGTGTGTGTGTGTGTGTGTGTGTGTGTGAATAGTACCGTTACAGTTCGGTAGGTAATATACAAAGGAAAGCGTATTACAGAAGGTAATCTACATGCTGCACATCAAGGGTTCATTATGATTAGAGGGATGAAGTCCGCCATGTCCCAGGCTCTCTCTCTCTCTCTCTCTCTCTCTCTCTCTCTCTCTCTGCGTCACACAGCCACAGGACTGCGAGCCTCACCACGTGCTCCCCGGGGGCGGCGGGGCCTAAGAGTAGCTCCAGCAGTCCTGCGCGAGGCCCAGGACGCGGCGGAGCGTGGGGGAGGCGTAGCGGAGGCGTCACGGTGCGCAATCCCACTCATTCATAACTGGTGGCGGGGAGCATTAGGCGAGGCGGTGCGGCGTGTAGCCTGACCAAGGTCCACGCGCCTGGCTGCCCCCCAAGCATGTACTGCACGCTGCTGCTGCTGCTATTGCTGCTGCTGCTATTGCTGCTCACTTTCTTCCACGCACGATGGGCTTTCCACGCTCAACCTGGCTTTCTAAAGTCCCTGATTTCCTGCGTCATAAGAATTGCGCCATCGACCTCATCGGCCGCAGTGCCTCATAGGCGGCGGCTAGCGCGGCACTCTCTGCATGGCCTTAACCTGACCACCAAGCGCTGACCAGCCCGTGGCGACTGTCGACCACCGCACACCCGCCGGGCACTGCGGCCTCAGCACACCCCTTGTGTGTGTGTGTGTGTGTGAGAGAGAGAGAGAGAGAGAGAGAGAGAGAGAGAGAGAGAGAGAGAGAGAGAGAGAGAGAGAGAGAGAGAGAGAGAGAGGGGGGGGGGGGGGGAGGCGAGAGGGGGGCTGGTTTTCAGCCATATGCTTTGGCTGACAGGCAGCGCAGTAAGGCAAACACGAAGTTCTGTTAATAAAGTGACAGCTGGAGGATATACACATGCGTGCAGCACCTGTGTAGGTAATTAAATACACAGGAACACGAAACAGTACATGGAAATACGTGTTTCCTGTTGCATGCTAACGTTTACTCTCATCTGGTGAATATACAACACGGACACCAAAAAAAGAATTGAAGTTCAAAATTTTCATCGCCTCTACTGTAAATTAATTTTTGCCAACAAATGTTTAGCAGTACCGTAGTAAAGTGTGCTGCTTCTATTATGCTGCTTCTATATTTACATCCTTTGTTATTCACGTGGCAATAGTGTACTCATGGATAGTAATTCCTGCCATTTACAACTTACTAAAGCATTAAAGAACCACCGACGGCTATTCACATGTTTGAATTAATCCTTAATTTCATCTTTCAATCTTTCTTTCATTATAATGTTATTGTGGTATACTGTTTCATCTTTTGTGCCTCCACTCCTCCAGGCATCCCTCGGGAACACATCGCGTTGTCCTCTCCAACCAACACGTTCATAACCGAGGCCTTGTGGGTAAATGCGAAGGACAGAGGTGCCTCCTGACCTCTCATTTCTCATTTCTAAACCACTACCCATACTTCACTTCTTGGCTGGGAGGAACTCGCGTCTTGCGGTGAGAGAAGAAAGTGCTATAATTGCGTCCAGCGGCCATGACACGCGGTGCTCTTCACTCTCACCAGCGCTCTGGTTTCCCCGCTCATCGTCCCCTCGTTAGGCAACAAATTGAACAAGTAACCGAGACCCAGCAAGGAAACTCATGTGCGAAGGGGAAGGCGGTGACGAGCAGCGCTTCTTGTTCACGCTGACGGAGGGATGGGAGGGGATGGAGGGACAAAATGGAGGTTGTAGACATTACTATTACTGCTGCTACTATATTATAACTCTCTCTCTCTCTCTCTCTCTCTCTCTCTCTCCACATCGCCTCACCTCCCTCTCCCATGCACGACACCAACTCTCTGACCTCTCTCTCTTCTCTCTTCTCTCTCTCTCTCTCTCTCTCTCTCTCTCTCTCTCTCTCTCTCTCTCTCTCTCTCTCTCTCTCTCTCTCTCTCTCTCTCTCTCTCTCCATCTTATAAGAAAAAGAACAATGGCATATAAAGATAATCAAGAAGCTGAGCAAAAAGTAAAGAAACGAAATAATAGAAAATACTGATGGTAGAAATAAACTAAATACAAAATAATAAAAGAAATAAAGAAAAAAACTGATGAAGTAACATAACAAAAACATGTTAGACAAAAATTTAATATAAAAGTCTCTCTCTCTCTCTCTCTCTCTCTCTCTCTCTCTCTCTCTCTCTCTCTCTCTGGTAACGGTGCAAACAAAGAAGATTGGCGGGAAACTATTTAACGCGAGGTCAGTATGAGTATTGCACCCTCTTTCCTCCTTCCCTCCTTCCACCCCTCCTTCACTCCTTCCCTCCTTCCCTCCGTCCTCCTCTCCTTTCCCTTTTGTTTCGTTCGATCGTCCTTCTCTGATTCTTTTTTCTCTTCGCTTCTTCCTTCCCTTCTTCTCTCTCTCTCTCTCTCTCTCTCCACACTTCCCTTCTTTCCTTCTATCTTTCCCTCTTTCTCTACAATAATCGACCCCCCTCCCTCTCTCTCTTCTACTTCCAGCTTTCCCTTTCCATTTTTCCATCCTTCCATCATTCCCTTCTCCATTTCACTTCATATTTCCCTCTCCCTTTTTCTTCATCTTCTTTCTTTCCCTCCATCCTCTTCGCTTCCTTTCCCCCCTTCCATTCCTCCCTGCTTCCTTTTCCTCACAACTTCCCCCTCCTCCTTCCTTTCCCAACAGGGGGCCAGAGTGTTACAATCTGTGAATGTAACACCAAGGAACAAAGAAGGAGTCTCAGTGTGATGATTAGTGTTATTCTCGTTCAAGGGGAAAGGTGAAGGTGGTGGTGATGGTGATGGTGGTGGCGGTAGTTATAGTAGAAGTGGGATGGTGGCGGTGGTGGTCGTGGTAGTGGTGTTGCTATGACTTCACGGCCACTGTTGTTGTTGTTGCTGCTGCTACTACTACTACTACTACTACTACAACAACAACTACTACTACTACTACTACTACTACTACTACTACTACTACTACTACTACTACTACTACTACTATTATTACTACTACTACTACTACTACTTTTATAGTAATACTACTACTAGTTTTATACAACAACAACAACAACAACAACAACAACAACTACAATTACTACTACTACTACTACGACTACTACCATCATTATTATTTACATTACAAAAAGACAAATCACTGTGAAAGGACAGAAAAGCAACAAAGACGATTATGTTTTCGTTGCGTGTTATAAAAAGAGGAAAAAACGAGGGAAAAATCAGACTTGTGGAGGTGAAGGTCGAGGTGTGTGTGTGTCCTAGCAAGGAAGCCGTGAATCTTGGTCTCTCAACTAAAACACTAGTTTCATCACGATTATTTTTCAAGGCCATTTAGAAGTAGTAGTAGTAGTAGTAGTAGTAGTAGTAGTAGTGACGGTGGTAGTAGTGGTAGTGACGGTGGTGGTAGTGGTGATAGTAGTGGTGGTATCACTATTATTATTATTATTATTATTATTATTATTATTATTATTATTATTATTATTATTATTATTATTATTACTATCATTTTTATCATTATCATTATTGTTATTATTATCATCATTATTATCATTATCATTATTACTACTATTATTATAATTTATAGTAATAGTAGTAGTAGTAGTAGTTGTAGTAATAGTAGTAGTTGAGGTTGTAGTAGGAGTCAGAGAAATATACACACACACACACACACACACACACACA
>CM035203.1:862560-874827 GCA_020233015.1 Callinectes sapidus | reverse complement strand
GAGAGAGAGAGAGAGAGAGAGAGAGAGAGAGAGAGAGAGAGAGAGTCTGAAATTATGGTATTATTTTCATTTAGTCATTTATATAATCATCAACAGAAGGCCAATTAGAAAAAAAGACTTGATTAACTCCCCATATGACTCCACTCTTCTCTTCAACTGTGCAATATTCTGTCTAAAGGCGAAGGAAGGACGAAGGAAGGGAGATTCTTGGTGTGACTCTCTCTCCTTTCTTGACTCATTTTGTCTTGCCTTTACCGGATCCAGTCTCGTTTCTGTCTTGACTTTTCTCTTATTTTTTTTTACCTTCCTTTTCTCTCTCTCTCTCTCTCTCTCTCTCTCTCTCTCTCTCTCTCTCTCTCTCTCTCTCTCGTCTCTCTCTCTCTCTCTCTCTCTCTCTCTCTCTCTCTCTCTCTCTCTCTCTCTCTCTCTCTCTCTCTCTCTCTCTCTCTCCTTATCAAGTAGTCTGTCTATTAATCAATCAATTAATCTATCCATCCGTCTATCTATTCAACACTTTGCTTTTTACGTAAAGGGGAAAACTGACCAAGGGTAATCCCCCTCAAAAAAAAAAAAAATAATAATAAAAAAAATAATAATAATCTGCCGGTCCCCTTCAAAATCAAAAGAATTAGTCAAAAGTCAGGGACAAATGTGTTGAATATTCCCTCTGTGTATGTATTCATGTATCCAACTGTCTATCTGTTTCTGAGCACCTGTGAGTATCTATTCTCTATCTACCTGTCTATACACGCGCCAGTCTATCTATCACTTGAAGGAACACCTCGCAGGAAACTAAAAAAGAAAAAAAAAAGAAAAAAACCATGTCAATTGAGTCAGTTAGCCAAGTGAAGGACAAATGTGTGAAATGGCGCAAGTTTGTCTCTCACGCTCCACTTTCCTGTTTGCCTCCCTCCACCTCCCGCACCTGCGTCTCCCTTCTCTGCTGACGTGGCGGGGAGGTGGTGAATCTTTCTGCCCACGCCTCGGGGACACCTTCACCTGAGGGACGGAGTTTGAGGGAATTGGTCGTGTAGTTCTGTGATGTTAAGTTGAGGTGGGTATTATGCTGTTGGTAGTGGTGGTTTGTTTTTTCTTTCTTTCCTTTTTTTTTTTTTTTTTTTGGTTTTGGTTTTTGGATTTGTTTTGGCATGTTTCTGTTTGATGTTGTTGTTGTGTTGGTTCTTCTTCTCTTGCTTTCTTTTTTTTCGTTCTCTTTTTTCCTCTGGTTTTTCCTCTTTTTTTTCTCTTTCTTGTTTCTCTCTCGAACTGTTATTTTCTTTTTTTCTGTTTTGTTTTCTTTTTCTACTGCTTTTTTCTTCTTATTATTATTATTTTGCTTTTAAGGTATTGGGTCTGTAGTTCTGTCATGTTAATGTGAGGTGCGTATTGTGCTGCTGGTATTTTGTTTGTTTGTTTGTTTGTTTCGTATACTTAGTTTTTTAATTTGTTTTGGCATGTTTCTGTTTAATGTTGTTGTGTTGGTTTTCCTTCTTTGGCTCTTTTTTTGTCTCTTTTTCTTCTGGTTCTTTATCATCCTTTGTTTTTCTCGTTCCTCTCTCGAATTGTTGTTTTCTCTTTTCTGCATTTTTCATTTTCTACTGCTTGTTTCTTCTTCCACTGCTTCTTCTTCTTCTTCTTTTTCTTTTTTTTTTTTTTCTTCTTCTTCTCCTTCTTCTTCTTCTTTGTGTTGGTGGTAGTTTTTTGTTTTCATTTAGTTTGTTTTGAGTTTTTTTTTGGCATGTTTCTGGTTGTTGTTGTGTTGATTCTTTCTTTGTTTTCTTCTCTTTTTTCCTGGTTCTCTTTCTTTTTTCTCTTTTTTCCCTTTTCTCCATTCCTTTAATTTTCTTTTTTTTCTTCATTTTTTTTCTTTTCTACTACTTCTTCCTTCTTCTTTTTCTATTTTATTTTTTCTTGTTTTCCTTTCTTCTTCTCCATTACTATTATCATTGATACTCTCATTACCATCATCATTATTACTACTAACATCATCATTATCACCAGTATCATCATCAACATTACCATTCTAATCATCCTTCCCCTTTATTAACATGTCGATCATTTGTTCCACTCATGTAACAATCGCCGTAACACGACAACACGGATGCATCAAGTTTATTATCCATGGGAAGCACGCGGAGAGCAAGAAACGAACGGTAAAAAAAACAAACAAACTATACTACTAAAAAATTCAGCGAACGAGGGGAAAATTCATTGCAAAAGTGATGACAAAACTCGGCAGTATATTTCTAATTAACCGATAAATAATTCACGTTCACGAAAATCCTGCGCCGAGCATACTAATTACTTGGGATATTACGTGGATTTTACGGCGCGCGGTGAATATAACGCGAAAAACAATTAACTTGCTAATACATGTTCGCTTGCCTTGAGAGAAAAGTGAGCCGGGGAAGTGAAGGTGTGAAGGGGAAGGTGCGTGGTGCATTGTATCGTACGTACATGTGAGGAGGAAAAATACGAAACTCTACAAAACAAAATGATGCAATTGGAAAACGAGATAAAGGAAATTGAAAGTACTACGATACCGATTGAGGAAAAAACTGCGAGTATTCAGGAAGAAAGTGATGATTTAAATAATGACACAGCACTTCTAACGGAACCGAACAGAAAGTGCAGAGGAACATTCCATTGAAATGAGAGAGAGGAATTCTTATTTTAAGATACATATTCAAGTCTTGACTGAAATGTGAAGTAATAGGAAACTACTGACTGTTGTGCCTTGTTATTAATGGTGTAATGTCCTTTGAAGATAATATGGAAGGCGTAAACTGTTGGGATTGTCATATCTAATGGTTTGTATGTGTATAATGCATATGTATGAATATTGACGTATATGTGTACGTTTGTACTCTATGTATGTATATATGTGTGTATATATGCATTTGCACCTTTATGTAAGGATTTGTAGAAGAACGTATGTTTTAGTATGTGTGTTTGTATGCTCTGGTATGTGTCGCTGTTTGCTAACGTTTGATGTACGTATGAATGCATGTGCGTGTGTCGGAAGTTATGTGTGTATGTGTGTGCATATATGTAGTTACATACACATTAGTTTAAATTTATGTACATGCAAATGTGTGTGTGTGTGTGTGTGTGTGTGTGTGTGTGTGTGTGTGTGTGTGTGTGTGTGTGTGTGTGTGTGTGTGTGTGTGTGTGTGTGTGGGTGTGTTGTGTGTGTGTGTGTGTGTGTGTGTGTGTGTGTGTGTGTGTGTGTGTGTGTGTGTGTGTGTGTGTGTGTGTGTGTGGGTGTTGGGTGTGTGTGTGTGTGTGTGTGTGTGTGTGTGTGTGTGTGTGTGTGTGTGTGTGTGTGTGTGTGTGTGTGTGTGTGTGTGTGTGTGTGTGTGTGTGTGTGTGTTGGCTAGTCCGACTTGATTTGAAAATTTTTGCTATTTTACAGCATGTACATAAATATATTTTCGACATCACGACATCCTCTCGCTATGTTCGTGGTTTTTCTGTATTTTTATCAATCGGGCTCGCAATGGAACTTTTGCTTAACGACCCTGTAACTGATTTCAATATGTATTCTAACTATTATATTAAGGGCCAATCTCTCTCTCTCTCTCTCTCTCTCTCTCTCTCTCTCTCTCTCTCTCTCTCTCTCTCTCTCTCTCTCTCTCTCTCTCTCTCTCTCTCTCTCAATCTCCCGTGTACCGAGAAGCAGACAAGAAAACACCAACTCGTAACTAAGATACAAACTTCTCATAAGCTCATTATCCTTCAATTATCCATCTCCTTCCCTCTCTGTGGAGCATCTAAGCCTGACAGGTGGCGGTTGCTTTGTTTTTTCACTTCCTCTCCTCATCCTCCCTTGCTCTGAGTTATCACCATCCTCTTTAGCCCCACTATATCATGCCTTTTTATTTTCCTTCCGTCCCTTTCTCGTCTCTCTCTCGTCTCTCTCTCTCTTCTGCTCTTCTACGGCTTCCCTTTCCATTAGCTCACCCTTGCTGCTGCCACTCACTGTATTCGCTGCATTAATTATCACCCCTGCCGCTGCCTGAACTGTGCCTTTCCCTCCGTTCTCCTATGCACGTCACTCTCAGATCCTTGTCCTTCACACGTCATAAACACTCTCCCGCCTTACAAAACTGTTCATGCCGGGAATTTAAATGAAACAAACCTCGCTTCATTTATTGTTTCTTTCTCTCTTTTCTTTTTTTTCTCTCTCTCTTTCAAATTAGGGAGGTTATTGAGGTTGTATTAGTCATTTAACAAGCAATCTGCGCCACCAATAGGAAAATAGACTTATAAAATCTAACTAGTCATCTTTGCGGCCTTTGAAAACTCTCCTGGCGAGGCCTAAGGCGTTTCTAATTACTGGCCAAAGTTTGGGGAGCAAAGGCATTGTGGCGCAGCCCTCCCCTCAGCTGACCCTCGGCCTTTCATTCTCAGGACCTTTCATTCCTCCTCAGTGACTCCTATTACTATTTCACTCACGCGTGCATTTATCCCTATGCCCCCCCCCCTCACCCAGAGTGCACCTTAAGACTATAATTGGTGTTAGGTTAATGGAATTTCTCTAGACGAGTGTTTGTATATTGATTCGCTCATATTCTATACATATTTCAACTTCCTTATTTTTCGTCTCCCTGAAGTTAATGTTATTCTGTCATATTCTCAAATCTTTACTATTTTTTCTAATACAAATATTACACTCACACTTCAACAATGGTGATTTTTCTTTTACCTCATGAATTAATCTCATTTTATCATGTTACTATTTCTTTCCTGATCTAAAAAAAGGTGAGGAATCTTTCTTACACAAGTAATACATTGGTTTCTGATCTAAAAATCCTTCTTTATGCTATATGCTGCGTGCCCCCCTCCCCCCCTCTCTCTCTCTGTAGTAGTTCCGTTATTTTTGTTATTTTTCTTTAGGTCTGTACAAAAGCTTCGTCTTAATAGACTTATTTAATGTTTACTTTACGTACTTTGTATTTAATGCAGATATGAAAAATACAAAAGAGGAAAATCAATATCAAATATCAAATCTCTCTCTCTCTCTCTCTCTCTCTCTCTCTCTCTCTCTCTCTCTCTCTCTCTCTCTCTCTCTCTCTCTCATCCACTGGTTCCACGCAGTGTTTGTCATCTGAGTCTCTGCGACACACGACCCCCGCGCCACCCACAGGCCTCACCTCCTCCCTCCCGGGGTGGGTTGCAATACCTCCACAACTGCGCCTCATACAGATCAAAGGCCGCTATCCCTATTTATAGTTTCCTCACTCGGTTGCATTCAATTTCCATCAATGCCTGGCCTGTATATTGCCTGTCTGTAATCACTTCATGCACTTTTATAATGCTTGATTTTTTTTGTTTTAATCTGGTACAGGTGAGGGTGGCGTGGCAGGTAAGTCTCTCCCCTCCACAACAGGTAATCTAGACCCTTCACGTACTGTATTGTGAGCCCAGCAGCCCGTGACACTCACACTCATCTCCATATCCACGAGTCTACCACAAATATTCCTTCGTTTTAAGGTATTTTTTTATCCTTTACTTTTCTTTCTGATGTCGCACTCCACCCACTCTACAAACCCATGTCGAGAATTACATGCCTTCATTTCTGGAACACATTTTTACCACGAGTTTTCAGTGTAATTAGACGATTTGACTGACATTAGGTAGAGTTTTCAGTGTAATTAGACGATTTGACTGACATTAGGAAGGGTTCATGAAGGACATAGTCTACTCGATTTTAATCCTCACTTGAGCTTCTGAAGGTATATAAAATCGACAATTAAAAGCAGAATAAACATGAAAATGCGTCCCAGTACTGAATGGGGTTAATATTGACGTATACGCCTATGTTTTTATGCATTTTCATTTCGCACTTTTCTCTCCCTACGACGAGAAACACCACTTGCGTCACTACCATCTAATTTCTTAACGACGCATCTTGTTACAGCAAACGAATTACTGGTATCACTACACATCAAAGTTCAGAAGGGTCGTTACTCGTCACTCCTTCAAGTACATTTTTTACTACCTCCCTTACACGCCATGGTTTCTAAAGAACATCAAAGGCATATGGTCCCTCCAGTGCCTTTTGTGGTATAGGGGCGCCGAGGAACAGGCCCCCATTCTCCTGGAGTCCATTACCGTAGGGACAAGCGTGGCTACACACCCTACACACCAACACAAAGGTCGACCTATTGTCACTTTAGGTCTGTGTCAACATTACTCTTTGGGACGCGGAGGAACTTCAACAAAAGGTGGAAGGGGAGACAACCTATAGTTCATGTGTGGTGTGTGTGTGTGTGTGTGTGTGTGTGTGTGTGTGTGTGTGTGTGTGTGTGTGTGTGTGTGTGTGTGGCGGGCAGGATAGCAAGTAACCCGGAAGAAGAATATTCAAGTTAATCCATGTTGCAAGTTTTGGGGTCTTTCCTTCGTTATCCCCTCTTTCTCCCCCTCCTCCCCCCCACCCACCTCTCTCTCTCTCTCTGACACACATCACCACCAGCACAGCACTCCACCACACCTCTTTACTTCCCTCTTTTTTTTTCCTCGTGTCAACACCAAAGTTGCTCTTCATTTATTTAGGCGTAAAAGGTTAGCAGGTCAAGGAAAATAAACGAAGGGATAGAATGAAGGGAATAAAGTAAAAACAAACAACTCAGCACCACCGACGAGTGCAGGCGATGGGGCTCGGGTGTAAATCTTGCCGGGGGAATAAAATTTCGGTATTTCATTAAGCAAACAAATGCAAAGCAACTTAAACCAAAATCCTACGCGGGGAGGCAGGGTGGCGGCTAGTTTGGGGACTAGTAGGGCAGGGCTAGTAGATCGCTATTTGGGGACTATTTTCAGGGCTAGTAGGGCGCTGAAGGCAGGCATCAAGGCGGCCCAATGCTAGATCCTCTCTCTCACAGGACACGGCTTAACTCTTGAATGAAAACAACATTTTTTTTCCCAACACGAAAGCGAATTCTAATTACAAAAACGTACCATTTTTCCGCCAAGTGCGATTACAGTATAGTGTTTTCTCTTAAAGCCCGAAGAATTATGAGGCACGAGATATGAACAACTTATTTTACAGGAACGTGTTGGAATACTGACATTCTCACTCTCACCCTCACTTTCACTCTCACTCTCACTCTCACTCCAGCCACGTAAGGCGAGAGACCAGGAGGTGGAAAAATGAGTTCCCTTCCGCAGCAACGCGCAGAGACGAAACCAGGAGGAGGCAAGGCAAGGTGAGGCAAGGAAAGGCAAGGTAAGGAAAGCGAGGCAAGGCAAGGTAAGGAAAAGCAAGAAGGGGTAAGGCAAGGTAAAACAAAGAAAGGCAGGGCAAGGTAGGGGAAGGTAGGGCAAGGCAGGGCAAGGCAAGGAAACGCAAGACCTGGCAAGGCAAGACAAGGCAAGATGAGACAAGACAGGGCAAGGCAGGGCAGTCAAGGCAAGGAAAAGCAAGGGAAGGCAAGGCAAGGCAAAGCAAAGGCTAGCAAGACAAGTCAAGGCAACATAAGAAAGAAAAGGCAAGACATGACAAGACCGGGCAAGACAAGACAGGGCAAGACAAGGCAAAACAAGGGAAGGTAAGACACAGAAGAGCAGGGCAAGGCAAGGCAAGGCAAAGCAAGGTAAGACAAGGCAAGGCAAGGTAAGACAAGGCAAGGCAAGGCAAGACAGGGCAAGGCAAGGTAAAGCAAGGGAAGCCAAGGCAAAGCAAGGCAAGGCAAGGCAAGGCAAGACATGACAAGGCAGGGCAAGGAAAGGCAATGTTGTCGGCTTGGATGTAATCTCTCAGAGGCAAACTTAGTCCAAACTTCTGTGCCTCACGTTACCATCAGTCTGAGAGAATAACTAAGTCTCCCCTTCACTCTGCTGCTGCTGCTGCTGCTGCTGCTGCTGCTGCTGCTCAACATAATTAGCAGGGATGTGAAAAGTTACCTTACATCCCTAACGCCACGTCGACTCCCACCACACGAGTCTCGACAGCCGCCGCCTCATCTTGTGGCGATTAACCTTCGTCAGGGTGTTTTTGTGGCACCTTGGCGGGGCATTAGCGGGATAACCTTACAAAGCCTCGCGCTCCACGATGTAAGAGAGAGAGAGAGAGAGAGAGAGAGAGAGAGAGAGAGAGAGAGAGAGAGAGAGAGAGAGAGAGAGAGAGAGAGAGAGAGAGAGAGCGAGAGAGAGAATGTAGCAGCATCTCCCCAACGTACCCTCGCCTTCAGCAACAACAGCTGGAAATCTGATGACGATAGGACCCAAAAAACACTGGAGCGCTTGAGAGTGAAGCATCAAGTAGCAACACGTATAGAAAGAGAAAAGATTAAACGGAAAACTATTTTACCGAGTGACTACAGTACACATTTCAATAACACCTATCTGCAGTATGAAAAACAACAACAAATAAAACATTACGCAGTTACAAATACTCAGAAATGTTTTGAAGGCTGTGATGAATGATATAACTTACGAAAATCGGTAGAAAAGAAAAAAATGTTTCCACGGACATCAAAGGAAACCTATCCGCCTCAGTACTGGAGAGAGACCATTAAAAGGAACATCATTATAGAAACTTAATGAGTGTTCCTTTTAGTTAAGGGATACGAATCCTTTTATCATCCAACCAATCCTTCGTTCAAACTGCGATACAACAGCGTGAAAAAGCGTAAATGTAACTCGCAACATTACTCAACAAGAGATAACAAGTACGTAATCACCGACAAATTGGCCAAACGTCAGTTCTCATTATATTATTCATAAAAATCATAAGAGAGAAAATGTAATTTCTTGCATTGGATAAATAGTAACGGACAGCCACACATTTTCTCCTCTTCGGACTCCACACTGTACTCAGGCCTTGGAGGAGCTCCGCCGCGCCACACACAAAGCGTCACTATGTTACAGGCACTCCGTTACCAGCTGTAGCCTGCACTGCCGCCACCCACCCATCCAAGGCTAACTGGCTCTCCCTTTAGGGACATCCTCCCGATGCTGCCATTAGTGTCCCATCCCTCACCTCAAGACAGAGGAGCCCACCGCGTCACAGTGCATGCTGCGCTGCTCCTCCCACGCCTGCCCTCATCACTCAGGAAACATAAAGAAACACTCCTTGAAACTGGTGGACACGTGGGGACTAAAAGGTCAGAGGTAAACAATCAAAAATTGATGTTCAGGCTGTTGGCGCTGCTGCTGCTGCTGCTGCTGCTTGATTCTCGCTACTGGTCTTGTCCTGCCCTGCCGGTACCTTCCTGTGCCATCAATCGTTCCACACTACGTTGTCACTTTCCTTTGTGACTTGATTTCCGTAAGTTTTCTCGTAACCTTCTTCATAAAATGGCTCTCTTTCTCCTCACTCACGTTTTACTACGAGCCTTTTTCCTCGTGGCCTGACAGTTTACTGCCTCAACCCCGGAAGGGCGAGCTTGACGAGGCGAGGCGACAGCCCGGGCGACACGTCTCGGGAGACGGATAATGAGGCTCTGCGGGAACACAACTTAAATATAAAAAAGATCTGCACGCCAGTAACGTCGGCGTGGCAAGACGTGGCGCAAGTAGTGGCCCTGGAGGAGACGTCGCCTGAGATGGGTAAATCCAGAGTCGAATAATCCGACTAACGAGATGTCAACAAGTGTACCAACACGATGGCAGTTTCTGGGCGGCGTGATTCAGCACTGCGGCAGTCAATAGCCCACCACACCTCCTGCCGCTGATGACACACGCCGCCGCCACCTCCGCGTTGTCTTGTCCTCGCCCGCCACGAGAACAGCAATTACACGCCTCGGCTACGTTGTGATTTATACCTGGCAGGATTTATTGCCGCCATCAGTCTGGGTCGCCGCGGAGGAAGGGAGGCTGCCTGCACCTGGCGGGATTCTTCTTGACAAGACCTGCAATTTTTAGCTAGAAAATATTCCAGACATGTTTTTCGTCGGCAGATATAAAAAGTTCCTGTCCCTCCACACGCCGGCCTGCCCACGCCCCTCCTACCTGCCAGGCTGAGTTACCGGCCTGGAAACGCACCCTCACCTGCACCAGAGCGCATCCACCACACTGATATGGAGAACTCCCACCATCGGCACCTTACCGAGGTCGTTAAGTTATGAGAGGCCCAGGAGGGAGGCGTGAGCGAGGGCGCCAACCCCACCACATGATGGAAGCGTCCCGCCGCCTCAAGGCTTCCCTGCCGCTCCCTAACTTTACTTTTTACGGGAGCGATAAAGTCCAGTGCTTCTTTGTGAGTCGCACATCAAACAATAACTGCTTCGTCGTTCACCAAACTGCCGCCTTTTGTATCTCGCTAAAAGTATAGATATTGGCTTGTCCCGGAGACTCTCGCCCTCATGTTCGCTGAAAAATCATCTTCGTCGCCCTTCAAGAAACCGATATTTGCCCCCCACGTCCGAGTGGTCCAATATTCCACCTGAAATATGCATCCCACTGAGTCCTGAGTTCCGGTCACTGAGGCGTCCACCTTCCGCATCCGTGAGATCGCACTACCACCACCACCACCACCACCACCACGCACCTACTTCAGCTCCGGCCTGCTTCTCTTCACTCACTCTCGCTCTTCTCACTACCCACCCAAATCTTACCCCATCCCCCAACAAAGCTGCTCAGGCCATCACTCCACGCCGCCAGGGAATCTTCCTTCAGACACACACACACACACACACACACACACACACACACACACACACACACACACATACACACACACGCACACACACACGCACACACACACGCACACACACACACACACACACACTATCGACAGGCCACAGTTGTGTCTGACGCCGCGGCTCCCACGTTTGGCATCGCCCCATAAAGTAAAATATTATTAATGTTCCCAGATCTGCAGGCTTTTCCTCCTCTACGCCCCTCATTGCTGCACGCACTGCCTCATCCACCCACCCACACACACACACACACCCACCCACACACACACACACACACACTCCTCCATAAACAAACATATAAATAAATACATAAGAACATAAATAAATAAATACTTTGCCAAGCACAAATTTGCTAATATCATATAAGAACATTAGAGACTAGCACCTCAAAGAGCATAGTTTTAAAGTCTTTTTCGCTTCATTTACCGAGGGACTATCTTGCATAATAAAAAATAATAATAACACAATAAAAAGCGTAAAAAAAAGTATCTGAACATTATATGCAAACATTTATTCCAAACTAACGTGTGCAAATATTTTCCACTTCATTTTATACAGTCACTATGGGCACAAAATGAAATGAATGCTCTTTTGGGTAAAATTATATATTCATTGTCTAGAATATGTAAACCCGGCACCCCATCCCCCTGAGATGGGGCATAAATGTAGGCGTATATATAGAAATATTAATCTACCGCAGTTAAAATGATTTATCGACTTTTGAGTGACAATGCTGAAATTATTTACCGATCAACCTACCTATCTATTAGTTTATTTATAATAAATTTGACTATTCATTCGTTTATTTAATTATTTACCGATATATTCATCTATCTATTCATCTCTCTCTCTTTTTCCATCTATTTATCTATCTATCTTTTCATTGGCTTTCAAACACATAAATTCGGTAACTAATTAACTAAAGAACAGACCAACCAACCATGATAGTATACCTTTCCATCTGCTTATCCTATTTTCTCATCTTTATCTATAATCTATCTATTCTACTTACTATCTTGTTTATCTCTCATCTATCTCTCATCCATTTATCTATGCTATCTACCTATCTATCTATTTCTACAACCAACTCGTGCTTATTTGCTCTGCTTTTTCGCTTCTTCATAGTATACAAAGGTTACTGTCCTGTGAGCGAGACGTCTGAGGGAGGAAGTCACGTCCGGGGAGCTAGATGCTTTAATTTCTCCGTAGCTCAGTGAATGTTCGCGGTGGAGAGAGAGGGAGAGGTGAGGAAGGGAGAGAAGAAAAGATGAGGCAGAAAGGGGACGAGGAGGAAGAGGGGGAGAAGAGAGTTGGATAGGAAAGGTTACGGAGAAGAAGGGGAAAGAAAAGAATATAATGGAAGTGGGGGAAAATGGAGGAGAAAAAGGTGAGAGAGAGAGAGAGAGAGAGAGAGAGAGAGAGAGAGAGAGAGAGAGAGAGAGAGAGAGAGAGAGAGAGAGAGATTTGCATATACATGAGTTTTATGGTGTGTGATTCATTCATTAAACGCATAATATACACATCGTACAGTGATTAATTTCTAGTCCAAAAAAAAAAAAGCCCATTACATCAACAAACGGGATTTATTAATTTTATTTACTAGCATCCTGTGTTAATACGA
>CM035203.1:776294-801264 GCA_020233015.1 Callinectes sapidus | reverse complement strand
TGTGTGTGTGTGTGTGTGTGTGTGTGTGTGTGTGTGTGTGTGTGTGTGTGTGTGTGTGTGTGTGTGCGTGCGTGTGTGTGTGTCCGTCCAGCCGGTACAGTACGAGTGTGTTCTTCCGGTCATTGTTGAACGTGAGACCCATGGACAGCCGCTATCAAAGCCCTCAGTCGAGAGAGAGAGAGAGAGAGAGAGAGAGAGAGAGAGAGAGAGAGAGAGAGAGAGAGAGAGAGAGAGAGAGAGAGAGAGAGAGAGAGAGGATGGTCCATCTTCAAAACATGAGACGCCACTTTCAGACTACTTTTTCAATATTGCTGTTCGTATGCTTCTGGTGATGCTTACAATGGTACTTAGGCAACAGTCATGGGGTAGCACTGTAGCCTCGGGGCAAACTATCGGGTTTAGCAACTAGACACCCTCACTACAGGGAGGGCGAGTATGTTTGGTAGCATACCCGTGCACAGTGCATGGCGTGAATTGGTGGTGGTGCTGGTGCTGTCATGTGTGACCCTAGTGACCGTGACGCACCAGGCCGGTCTCTCACCCCAATAAACATTGCCAACTGCGCTTTCCTGGGTTTGTTGGGTCACCACTTTATCATTATTATTTGATCAACTACAACAGAATAGACTACTTGGCTAAGCAACATTGTGGGTTACGTAAAGATTATATAATCTAACAAACTGTTATAACGCCAGGTTCATAAAAAACATCCACTAAATTCTTCTAATGACAAATAAAAACATTATATGTGACTCTAAACTCTCCTTGGTCACTGGGGTTTGTTCTCTCACACTTTTTTGTGTGTCGTATATTCACTTCCATGGCCATTGAAACCATAAACTCAAAGGCTCTAAGAATATGAGCGTCACTATGAGCCTAAGCCTCGTGTACTATGTACTACAAGTGCATATACAGTATAACTCTAAGTACTTGGCACTCCACCGTTCAGGACGCAGGCTGGTGAAGAAGACTGACAGGTGCGTACTGTGTTGCATCACTGTCTTTACACTCGCGCGTCACACGTGCGGTTACTTAATCACTTGCACCCCTCTCGCCGCACCAGCGTAGGTCACTGTCCCGCTTTGTCAACAATATTTCAATCCTGAATGAAATCAGCACATATGATGATGTAGTGTAGGAGGCTGTTGCAGCATCGAGGGCCAGTGGCCATCTTCATTACGATTGATTTTTTTTCAGCGAAAGTCACTGTGGTGGCCGCGACCCCTCGACCCTTGACCATTGCCTACCGGGAGACACTCGTGCAGGGAATCTGAATGTTATGTGACTCAATCATCTGGAGGCTGTAACTCCTTTATCAAAGCATCCCATTCCATTGTTAATGTCAGTGACTCGAGCTCAGAAGATGTATATATATATATATATATATATATATATATATATATATATATATATATATATATATATATATATATATATATATATATGCACACACACACACACACACACACACAATGCAGTGCAGAATGAAATGCAATGCAACAACTGACTAATCCGAAACCTTTCTTCTCAATGAATATTCTACAGAGGTGATAATTATTCTTTATGAAAATTATTGTGTTCGTGCATGCGCGTGTGTTGAAATGTGTACTATTGTAATTAATGATATAGTAATGATGGTGATGAATGGTATGGAGCATGATGATGGCGGTGGTGGTGTTAGTAATAGAAACAGTAGTACTAGTAAAGCATTATCATTATCATTACTATCCTAAGCCTTAAGTTCTACTTAACTTAGCCCTTAATGCCCGAAAAGCTATATAGCTATTACTTGGGTTGTCTTGTCTGGACCTCACAATCATTCATCTCTGTATTATACGTATAGTATCAGGACATACTAACAGGTTGCAAATGTTGGAAACAGTAGTGGAAGCAGTAGCGGTAGTAGCGATGGTGATTGGATGGTGGTGGTGATGGGAGGTGCTTAGTGGTTGTATGCGCAGTGTTGTTATTATTGATGACATTGTTGTGGCAGGATTGCTGATCAATAGTTGTGACAAAAACACCAAGTTGTATGTATTGAAGGCAGAGGAGTCTGCAGTAACAGTTGTGGTGGTGATGGCACTCTAAACAAGGCTGCTGTAAATAAGTGGTTATGTTTACCTCACTGTTCGGCCATGCTTTCCCTTTGTTGGCCGCCCTCACTCCAGACATGCCCATGCCCACGCCCACACTTCATAACAGCAAGGCACGTGACAACATACGTGAACATAACAAATGACAGGGCATACATCACCTTGCCCCCCTGACGCCCCCCTCACTTGTCAAAACAACACAATACAACAACACTCACCAGTTCTCGTGGCGGCCACCAGACCTACACTGCCGGACGCTGTACCACTAAAACGACACACGCACACAGTTCTTGGTGACAGTGATTACAGTGCAGCAGAGCTGCAGTAAACTATCAGGAAGCAGACACACGCGGGTCAAAGATGGAGCGGAGCCGCGCGGCCCGAACTGCGGGGAGGAGAGGTGCGACAATGTTACTTCTACCTCAGTCACTGGTGGACTGGCGCGCGATACTACTGCTAGTGGAGATAGTGGCCGCAGCACCCGGCGAGCGGGGCTGGTGTAGGTTCACTTGAGGTCCTCGGGTCAAGTGTAACAGATTGATACAGCCCACAGGAGAAACACTCTTTTAACCGATTGTAGCAGAAGTTTTAGATATCTGTGGGATGTTCATACAGTTTGGCAATAGACTAACATTTCTTTACTATCTCTAATTGATGAGATTTTAATGGTAATTCAAGCAAAAACCAAAGTATGATTTCAACTAACACCTGTTAGTTACATTATTAAAACCATTGAAAATTATATACGGTAACTACTACTAGTCCCTCCTTTACTTAAAACCTTTAAAAACAAGATAAATGAAATTTAAGTGGTGACTCAAGAAAAGCAGTAAAAGAAAACCACATTCTGTTGATAAAGGGCAGACTATACTGAAACATACCAGCGCCATATCACTTCCCTCCTCCTTTCCCCAGCCACCCACCACTAGCAGGCAGGGAGCAGCGTGTGTGTCGAGGAGGAAGACTTTACTTTGGCCACTGGACACACCTTCTGTGCTGTTGACACACCCAAATACTATTAGAATAGTCACACATAGCAGGTGAAAGAAATCACGTCTTTTAGTATGTCCATATAATGTAGAACGGTTCACAAATTATCGTGAATACAGTCACGACACACACAGGCTGGGGAGACTACCACTCACGTCGTCACAGTCCCTCCGTCAGTCAGTCAGTCGGTCAGTCAGTCAATCCTTTATAACGAATGTTTCTTTGTTACTTCCCGGTCAGCATTTCTCCTTGTAACCAAATGTTTATCGTTTATTCTGTGTTGGGATTATGGATAGCATAACGAAAGTTTTCTTATTTACCTGTCTGTTCCATTTTATTTCCGGACATATGGTGAGTTGACTTGTTTTGCAACGTAAGGTGGCTTGTACAATAATCCCAGTACTACTTAATGTGAAATCTTATTCATACCCATCCATAATGACTCTGTTTTGCCATCTGTTTGAATTTTACCTTTAAATTATTACTGCCATCACTTTGACAGTCCACCTCTCCTTTCCACCTCCTTCTCCGCCTCGTCCTACACCCACAGTTGCTACAACACCTGGAAACACGGGTAAGTTATGGAAATAGGTTTAAAGACTAATTTCCTTAGTGGTGAGTAGCAGAGAGCGGGGCGTGCCAGAGCTGGAACAGGAGCACTATAGTCGTTTTCATCGGTGGAGAACATTTAGGCGCCGGCTGAGAGGCCAGATTTTGGAAGCTTCTGTCATTTATTCCCAGACCTGGTGAACCATTCAGAAAAATTTTACAACTTCTCTAGAATGACATGAAAATTTTAAGAAGGTGGTAGAGTTGACTGGATCTTCCATAAAGTGTCGGATGTTAAATTGGGTAACAAGCTGGAGTAACAAGTTTGCGCTAGGCTATTATGGACACATTGAAGTTTTTGAAAATCACATCTTGCCAAAATTAGATTAAGTGCGTTAGGTTAGTTAATTAAGGTAAGTTAATCATAGGGTTAGGTTAGGTTATAGCTTGTTTTGGTTTGGTTGGTCAGGGTACCAAAATATACCCAATTTCGCATTTCCTGAAAAAATCTAGAAAGACAAACGGTCATATTTGGCTAAGGAAAGAACTCCTGTAAAAATTTGGCCTAATTACTTTTTCTGATTAACAAAATCACAACCTGGTCAGTCATACAAACTCATTTAACTTATCTTTACCTAGCGCAGTTCACCTCACTCTACCTAGACAAACCTATCTCACTCGCTATATCACGGGTTACATACGTATTGATTCCGCCTGTAGAGTAATTTTACATTCATTATCAAACTCTTACCTCCACTCGTCCACTCCACCCACATTCCAAGGAGAACGACTGTGCACCCTCTCCCCCTGCCTGCCGGACGTACAAATGACCAGCGCTGGAGAGGATTGAATTCGACACAATGAAACACTTCCGCGCTGTACCTCCACTTAACTGAAAAGACTAGTTGAAGTTACACAAGTTTTCAAAGAGTTTTTTTTTTTTATGATTCTAATAACAGATTAACATGATCTATTATATTATCAACACGAGAAACAGTCTTGATGGTTCTACTGACAGATTAACACGATCTATCATATTATTAACAAGAGAAACAATCTTGAGAAGTCAACTACTCATCATACTCGGGGATGATACAGCAAAGTGTTTCAGGACAGGGGTTTGTAAAATGTGACACGGGTATTCAAGAGCATTTTTGTAGACATACTGGTTGATTAATATGATTCCTATATTACTAACGTGAGAAGGAGGAGAGATTGGGCATCCATTCATGGTCACGGTTCCAAAATGGGTGAGCAGAGACAGACAGAGAGAGAGAGAGAGAGAGAGAGAGAGAGAGAGAGAGAGAGAGAGAGAGAGAGAGAGAGAGAGAGAGAGAGAGAGAGAGAGAGAGAGAGAGAGAGAGAGAGAGAGAGAGAGAGAGAGAGAGAGAGAGAGAGAGAGAGAGAGACGCCTAAGAACGTCTAACTTTATAAAAGCTGTTTTAGTGAGAGATGAGATATGAAATTTCCAGTTTAGATTATGAGTAAAGGAGTGACTAAGGATATTCACTGAAGAAAAGGAGGAAAGCTGCGTATTATTAAAGAAGAGGGGACAGTTGTGTGGAAAATTGATAGATGGAGAAATTAAGTTTTTGAGGCATTGGAGAATACTAAGTTTGGTCTACTCCACAGCACCATCTGAACCAGAGTTATTAGTCCCCACTGGAAGTAATTATCGTTTCGGCAGCTGTCCACAGCCTCCTTGTGAAAGATGTTTGAGAATCTTCCTATTAATGATAGGTTCAACAGTTTAGACAACCAGGAGATCAAATCTATACAGGAGTAGTTTAAGGGATAAGAACTGGCACTCTTTTTTTATGAACAGGATGAATGTAGCCATCTTCTAGCAAGAATAAAAGGTAGAACTCGACAGACAGACAGACAAAATTGAAAGATTTTGGCCAGGCAAGGTGCAAACATGGAAGCACAGTTATTGAGAACAATAGGAGGGACCCCATCAGGTCCAGGTTGTGTGTTGTGTGATGAAATAAGTATTGTACTGAAGATACCATTTGTGCAATTACAGTAAAAATATGACAGGGACTTAGGAGAGAATAGAAGCAGAGATATGATGAGGAAAGGTAGAATTGTATTGTGTTATTTGTGTGTTGATATGCTGACAGTGAACTTGGAATATACCATTAATGAGAAAAACATTGTACAGTATGTGCTATTGGAATGACACACAAAGATGTTTGGAGTCTAAAGCATTTGTAATTTTGCTTCCTTTTACAATTTTAATATATAGAACAAGTATCTACAAGATAAAGCTTTATACACAAGTACAAGTACAATAAACACCTACTTTTGCAAGAGTCAATATGATATTTTGATGAATAAATTTTAATATCGTTCTTTATTTTTCTTGTTTTTTTTCTGTGGTTTCCCTATCTTTTTTCGAACTTACTGATCTAATTTTATTTTTCCTTTATATATCTTTTTCCATCTTGTATGTTCTAGTTTTCTTTTTTGTCTTCTTCATCATTCCTCTGGATTTGTCAAGTGTTTTTCTTGCTTTCATCTTCCTGCTTTCTTACACCACCTCATCACACATCTGATTATCATCATCAACACTCTTGAGTCATCCTTTCCTCCTTAGCTGGTAGTGGTGGTGATGGTTGTAGTGTTTAGGGTTTCTATATGAATGGACACCTCCAATGACCTTATCCCCGCTCAGCCTACCTGGCGTCCATGGTGGGGATGATGGCCACGAGAGAGGGAAGGAAGGAAGACCATAATGCTGGCCAACCCTTAACGCTGCATTGAGGTGCTTTGGGTGTAGTGTGTCATGGGAAGTTAATTTTATCTTACAAGTAGATTTAGGAAGTTGCTTTGAAGTCATTTAAATGTTTTGTTAAGAAATAAGGAGTTTTTTTATATGAATATTCGTTTTTATTGAGTGTTTTTGTTTGTTTGTTTGTTTAATGCATATTTTACACATACATTAGTTGTCTTTAATATTCTTCTCCTTTTTTTAGGATCCCAAATGAGCATATTCCTTCCATAGTATACTTATAAATCCTTTTGAGACTCTTTCATCCTTATAACTAATGATAATAATAATATTTTTTTTGATACCTTGCACTTTCCCTTACTCTCGTAACCCATTCCCTTCCTCTCCAGAGGTGGAACGCGAGACAACATAGGAGGACTGAAGTTCCTCTTGACCTCCTGCCGTGACCTCCAGGGGGGTGGCGTGTGAGAAAGCTGAGGTAATAGTCGGTGGTGTCCTTAGGTCACGACAGATGCTCAGATGCTTGCCTCACCACCACCTCATCCACACCTGCTGGCCATCATCAAGTGTTCACCAGGTCAGATTGAGAAAAGACATAACCATAGCTTAACCCCTTCAGTATTGTGACACATTTTTACCATGAGTTTTGAGTGTGATTAGATGATTTTGTTGACATTAGAAAGGGTCTGTGGAGATTAGAAGCTTTATGGACGGTGTCTCTAGTGATGAGAGAGAGAAAACAAAAACAACTGACAGTAATTTACCGCTAAAAGTACTCAGTACAAGTTATGACTTATTTGGAAGAAAAATGTATATAATGCATAATATCAAAATGCAATACAAGTGGTGATCTGAGCGATGATCACCGCCCACTCTAGGGAGTTAACTCTAGGAGTTAAAAAGGAGGCAAGAAAAACTTAGAGAAATAACAAAGTTGATCCTGAAAAAGTGATTCATTTATAGAAAATGTAAGTAGTTTAGGCTACACTAATATATATGCATATGTGTGTGTGCTTGGGGATGGGGAGAATCATTCTGCCTTAGTGATGGCCTTGAGGAATTAGCATGAATGCATGAACGATAGATCAATGTCTAGGCAATGCTTAGAGAGTCATACAAACAATGTCAAACACTCCGCCACACCTCGGGACACCACCAATCAATATTGAAGTACAGTGGAACCTTAGGTTGTGAATTTAATTTGTGCCATAGTGTGGTCGTATCTTTTACGGCACTGGCATTTTTAAGAAGACACGAACTTTAGATGAAGAACAAAAGGTTTCACCGTGTCATCAATGTGGCGGAGAGATGAAGGATGCTCGGAAAAAAAGACGAAATGGCGAATTTATGTCCGTTCTTCGTTGCAAAAACCGAATATGTCAAACTCACAGAGGCAATGCATTCTTTCACTTCACAGATTTAAATAACAAAGTAAACTGCAAGCTCTCTCTTTGCCAAATTTTGGAATTGACCTTTTATTTCATACAAGACCTCTCATATGATTTGGTTCACAGTTTAACTGGTAGAGGCACTGAAGCAATATGCGATTGGTTCAACATGTGCAGAGAAGTTTGTACAGCGATTGTTTCAGTCAAGAATCGTGGTCAAATGGTGGGCACTGAAAAAGAGCCTATGCAAATTGATGAAACAAGCTTTGCAGAACGTACAAAATACAATAGAGGTCGAATGTTGCAAGGAGACAAGGCTACAAATTCAACAGAGAGCGAAGCTGAGTTAGAGAATAACCGTAACCATGGAAGGCGTATTGATGGTCCCTGGGTGTTCGGTTTGAAGAAAGGGTCATTGGATTGCCGATATTTATACATTCACAGAAGAGACCGTGCGACGCTTCAGCCAATTAATTATTCAGCGAGAAGTCGCTGAATAATTGGAGAGCCTACGCTAATCTAAATCAACTCAACTTTCGTCATTTTTTTTGTAAATCACCAGCAAAATTTTGTCGATCCCAACGCCGCCGGAGCACATACTCAAGGAATTGAAAGATGATGGTTTGACGCGAAGATTCGTATATTGAATAAAATGAGAGGCTGCAATCAAAGAACACTTCACTCTCATCTACTACCGCTGGCTGGTGGACAGTGAGAAAAGCAGCTCCTGATTTATATTTGGCATTTTTGTCCAATGTATGTTTTGTTTATCGTTAAAATATTTTTGATAAATATTCTAGACATTTCAGATATTTTAGAATATCTTTAATAAACATATTAATAAACATTTTACTAAACATCTTAGACATTTTTGACATTTTAGATTTTTCTGCTGTTTCAATTAAATCAAACATTTCCATATTTTCCTACAGTTTCAATAAATTTTCTGTTACATATAATGTATGATATTGTGATTTACTTAGTACATTTTTCAAATTAAATGTTGTACTGTGCAGACATTGCACTAGAGGTGAATGCTGTTTATTACGGTGTAGATATTTTTTCCCTTGTAGATATCAAGCCAAAGTAGAAATCCGTACGGTGTTGATATTTTTCACTTGCAGATAACAAGCCAAAGCGGCACCGGAATTTTATACATAACAAAATGAATTTTCTTAAAGATATATCTCTAAACAAATAAGCACTTCTCCCATGGCATCTATGTGTAGATAACATTCACCTGTAGATCTGATAATAACACAGTACTTATATGAATGCAGTCTAGAAGCATTTAGTGACTTTTGGATTACATTATATATATCTTTATCAGTAAAGACTTAAGAAGAAAATGATCCCGCGAGAGACGGAAATATCAATATTGTTACTTTTCTAGACATAATTCTGGTTACTTGTGAGTACTAATCTTCTGGCATCCTTGGAGAGCAGATGGAGTCTTTTCCCGTGATGTGCAGACTTCTTGCCACACACACGCACACACACACACACACACACACACACACGCACACACACACACACACACACACACACACACACACACACACACACACACACACACACACACACACACACACCACCTATTCCTTGACAATGCAAGGGGCTTTGCTTCTAATTCACTAACAAGAGGTGGTTGTTTAACCCTCCGATTTTATGACTGTTATAACAGGTCCTACTTGTTCTTCTAAGATCAAGACAACGCTAGCTGACGACACTGCTGCCATTTTGTTTGAAAAATTGTAAATGAATCTTTTCTCCGAAATTGTGTATTTGTTTCAGATTTCCTGGTGTCTTCAGCTTCCTTGACACAGGGCCTGCCAAGCCTCGCCGTGAGGGAAGGGCTTGTGCCTCTAGCGATCATGAACAGAGTAGAGCCGCAATGTGTGTTTTGTTTCTCTCCCCTCACCCTTCTTATACCTCATTCTTCTAATTTCTTCTACTTTTATTATTAAATTTCCCTTCGAGAAGGTGTACACTCCGTGTCATTTTTGTTCCATTTGTTTCTCCCCTTCATCCTCAAGTTTTTTTTTTATTCACCATTCTTCTCATTTCTTCTATTTTCATTATCACATTTCCCTTTGAGAAGGTGTACACCATATTCCTGCAGCATCCCTCCCACACTCTCTCTCTCTCCTCGGAGGGCGACGGTCAATAAATCCTGCTGCACCATCGATCATAAAAGAGAGGGAAGGTTTAGGGTTCGAAGCTTCTATTGTCTATATTCCCTTTCTACACCAGCAAGGAGGAGAGGGATCCAAGAATATAACCCTCTGTACTCCACTTTTATATTTGTATTTTTCCATATTTTTTTCTCTCGTTTTCTTTTTTTACCAATATGTATTTCTCTGTGAACGCGTCTTGTCTGTTACCTACTTCCAAAGAAAGAGAGAAGGGAAAGGGAAAGAGAGGGAACGAGAGGGAGACAGAGATAGAGGGAGAGGGAGAAGGAGAGGGAGACAGAGATAGAGGGAGAGGGGAAGAGAGGGAGTGGGAGAGGGAGAGGGAGAGGGAGAGGGAGAGAGAGGATTATCCCAGCATATCAAAGCAACAACCAGGAATAATCCACACGAGGCAATCCACCTGGAAATTACATAATGAGTTTTCCTGTTTTATTGTTTCCGGTTGCTCTACAACGTATTTGACAGAACCTGCTTCGGATTCGCTATTTTTCCAAGTCAGTGCCGTATAGAGATCTGTGTTCTGAAACGCTCTGCTTCTCTCTCTCTCTCTCTCTCTCTCTCTCTCTCTCTCTCTCTCTCTCTCTCGCCACAAAGATGATTAGCCGGGTTCTAAAGAGCGTTTATCCAATCAAAATGCATAAATTCTATTAATCTTTCACTTTAACCTTAACAACATCCTTAGAAATTTGTATAACTTCGAGAATGTTCAGATTTTTTTAATGAAATAGAGGTGCGGTGCTCGTGACCAGGGGCGGGGGAGGAATGGGGATGGGGGAGGAATGGGGGGTGGGGGGGGTGGGTGGGAGTTATTTAGTATACAAAGGTAGACTTCAGGGAGAGGCAGTTTACGCCATTCCTTACATCTGCACCTACTAATCTTATAACGAATGTGCAAAAGAAGAAAGAGTGAGTGAAAAGTAAAAGAAGAGAAGGCACGAAATATTGCACGAGAGAAGTTTTTTTTTAGGAGGTCACAGGTTCCAGTAATGTTATGAGGGTGAGTTATGAGAACGGTGCTCCACTTTGAGGATTTAGGACGGAGGTTTAAAAATACATAGATGTGTAGAAGGGCGTCCCGTCAGCTGGGGGGATCCGTGCGGGTGTTTGGGTTCGTATTTGTTAATTCTTGGCGATCGCGCAGTGACTGTTTTCAACCCTTACTGAGAGGGTTGGTCACACTCTCTTGGACTGTTTAAAGTTGAAAGGTTTCGTATATATATAACTTTTTGTTTCTATTTTTATCGATCTATTTTTTTCTGTCTGTCTGTCTGTCTGTCTGTCTGTCTGTCTGTCTGTCTGTCTGTCTGTCTGTCTCTCTCTCTCTCTCTCTCTCTCTCTCTCTCTCTCTCTCTCTCTCTCTCTCTCTCTCTCTCTCTCTCTCTCTCTCTCTCTCTCTCTCTCTCTCTCTCTCATTAGTGGTATAAAAGCAATGTTAAACTATCAGTAGGATGAGTAAAACTCCTTGGAGAACTCTTATAGTTTCTACTAAAAGCATTTTAACCCTGAAGCCTGTGAGAAGTTAAAATGATAAGGTTTGAGAATACGGTTCTTTTTTTAATGCTTCATGTGCTTATTTTATTTCAACCCCTTCAGTATTGGGACATATTTTTACCACAAGAATTCGGTGTAATTAGACGATTTTATTGACATTAAGAAGGGTCTATGGAAATCAAAAGAGTAATGGCCAGAATTTATGCGATTTTAATCCCTACCTGATTTTCTGAAGTTGCATCAAATCAACAAATAATTAGCAGAATAGATATGAAAATGCCTTGCAGTACTGCAGGGGTTAATGCAGCTTACGCCAATACTGCACCCACAGGATAACTATGATCAGTATCCACTCTGATCCCGCAAACATACACTCAGTCCACCTCTTCCTGGCTCAATTAACTTTAATACTCGTAAATTGTTCAGTGGCATTAGCAATGACCTCGCGGCTCACTTTTATCTATACATCACTTCATGTTGCGCCATTTTTAAAGAGCATGAGCCAATCACAACATGACTTCTCGAAAGTTAGACGCTCAGCTGGCCCAACTTCCATCATCACGGGTTCGCTGCTGCTGATGTCACGACGCGATGATGTCATGATATTACCACGCCATCACTCTGCTTGTTGGCGATACAAAGGGCTATCTATGAGTGAGTTAGTTCAGGGCCTGCATTTCCCCCTGGCGGCGAATTCCTGAGTCGCAAACAATGTGTAATTGGGATGCAGTTTGTATACAATTGTGAGGCATTAGTTATAGTTAGTGATTGTCAGTGAAGCAAGGCCCTTGTGTTGCTGCTTCGTGACGATGGCAGGTGATGCACTGACGCAAATTCGTGGCACGGTTTAATCTGACATCTTTAGGAGAAGCTGGAGATAAGTGAAGGCGTATCGATCACCCATCACTTGCTTATTCACGCACCAGGAAATAAATACAAATCCCTCCATTCGTTTCCTTTCACAGGACCAGCACGCGCCAGACATGACATTTGCTCAGCCATCACCGCCGGGAGTGGATCAGCAGAATAAACATGGAGTTTTGCCTTTGAACGCACATAAGTATAGCGGAGACTTATAAAGCATTACGGCAAGAGCGTGCGTGGCGTGTCGGGGAGAGTGGCGTAGTGGATTTGAGGACGAGAGGTGGAAAGGAGTGAGGTGAGGAGGGCCGCCACCACCACCGCCGCCGCCACCACCACCACCACCGCCGTTGTCGCCACTACCACCGCCGCCGCCCGTCACCTCGCGGGGCTCAGGTTGTTTGCTGCGAAATCATTGCATTACAGGTCACGTGTCGATGGCTGACGTTAGCATTAGCACCGCAGCGCCTGCCACGTCACCTGTCATACCACATGCCGTGCCGCAATGCCTTACCTTCTGCCACACACGCTGCCACACTGCCACCACTCCACTTCACCGCCGCGTCTCTACCGTACCGTGGAATTTTAACATAATTAGGTCAGACGCTCAATACGTGTATGTTTAATGAGCGACGTTCGAGTCTGGGCCAAATGACGGGAATTTCTGAAGACTCGAGCTCGTGACCTTGGGAGGAAGCGATAATCTTGGGAAATTGAACTAACTTTGGATCGAAGATGAGATGAGAGGAGCAGCCGTGTGTGTTTAGGTGAGCGACGCAAGCTGAGGCCGAGGGGGAGATGCATCATGGACAGGAAATCAGATCTAAGGGTGGGAATGTTGCATAAATTAATCAGGAAAGAGTAGGAGCCAGCAGGACACCTTTAAGGAGTCCCCCTAGTGATGGGGAATCAGGCATGTTTTGGGAGTGGTTTGCGTCGCCGCGCCAGTGTGGGACTCCGAGACGCGGCTGTTGTTCGTATGTACAGTCTTGTGGGGGTTCCAAATGCAAATTGTTTATGTATTTTGTATATTTATGTTTATTTGGCATTGTTTGAATAGAAGGTCTTGACTCAGGAAAATATGACAAACTGCTCTCTGGATTCAAGATTAGATCATGTAATAAATCTTCACGGCCCCCAAATGATGTATATAAGGAGCCAATATATTTGCTGCTGCGTTCTTCCTTTTGCGTTCTTTTGTGTTCTTTGTGTTTCTACTGATACTCAAGGCAAAGTGAATAGTAAGGACATGGGGAGAGCCATCAGTAGGGTCAACGTCCTCTCATTCCTTCAACCCATGACAAAGTGAATGCTCTCTCAACCACAGCGGCAGCCATCTCACTCCTCTGCGACAAAAAAAAAGAAAAAAAATAGAAATCAATATATATAAGAAACTTGACTCTTGTGTCAGATTGACTGATTTCTTTTAATGTGATCTCTGTATTCATAGAATTGAAAAGACTTACGAAAGGTCATCGTTTTCTTCTTTATTTATTTATTTTTTGACATCCTCTTAACATTCTAACCATGAGAGAGGTGTAGGGGAGGCAAGAGGGCGACCCGTGAGGGGAGAAAGGCGTGACGGGAGGGAAGGAAGGCTTGACGTGCCGAGGGAGGATGAAGGGGGGGGGAGGGAGGGGGGGTGAAGCGTGATGGGCGTGACATTTATCAGACAGCTTTTCTGGTTAATGATGATTGTCGAAGGGGAGGCTGAGTTATGTGGGTGCAATAGTTTGTTTCTTGTCTAAACTCTAATCTAGAAAATACGCTTTAGTTACGATCGTATTCTTACAAAAGTTTTAGCGAGTGCAGTATAAAATATTTAAATGAGGAGGATGTCGTGCGGTGGTGGTGGCAGAGGCTCACTGCAGCACCAGGGGGCAGGCTTAACGGTAGAGTGGGTGGGGGGGAGGGAAGGGGAAAGGGGGGTCGGTAATCTCGACAGGGGGGTGAATAGCCTCACAGGGGCACAACCTCTCAGGGTTCGCGACATTCCGGCCCTTGAGTTCTGTGCGAGGAACTAGTTCTGTTCGGGTGTTTAGGAATCTCCTCTCAGCAGCAGCAGCAGCAGCAGCACCACACGTGCACTGTCAAGGAAGATTTGCCATTCCGCCGCCCGAGCCACATCAGTCAGGGGTCGGCCGCCTCCTTCCCTGTAGTCATTGGGCGGGAGGGAGTCGCACACTCTGCCTTGTCGATACACCAACTTGAGAACGCCAATTTACATACGAATCTGCATTCAGATTCCTGCCATACCGGGAGGAGACTCGAGGTTAGATTGGATAAATCTGAAACTGAATACAGTATGTGGGACTCTTCTCTCGCGAGAATCCGCCGGAGCGGGGCGGGGCGAGATGGAAGGTCGGGCGCCACCAAGTTTCCTTTGAAGCAAATTGTTGTTAAAGCTTTTGTATAACTTTTCTCCAGGTTTTCAACTTAGGACTTAAGTACCATATTTTTGCATAATTTTCTGTAACAAAGAGCAAAACTTCAATCTCAGAGAAATATTCTTAGGAGGCAGATGAGAGTATCGCCCCCACGCCAGGCATCCCTAGAACCAACTGTGTGTGTGTGTGTGTGTGTGTGTGTGTGTGATGTTTTCTGGCTCAGTGAGTCATTACCACAGATCCAGCACTGCACACTGCGGCGCGGTACTCGCGGCTGCATGGTGGCGTGGCAGGCCGCGGGTTGGCTGTGCGTTAGGCGCCAGGCTACCCTTCAAGATGGGCCGCAGCGGTGTACTTATTTCGTAGACAACACTTCTTAACGCAACACAAGAGAACCTCCTCCATTAAGGAACAAATGTATTCAGATTGGAGGAGAAAGCCGACCATGGGAGTCGCTGAGAGACACTCCCGTTTTGACAACAATGGAAGGGGAGAGTGTGGTGGTGGTGGTGGTGGCGGCGGTGGTGGTGGTGGTACCAGGACCTGCTCGCCTCTCACAATGCACCACTCCGCTACCGCCGGTGCTAATGTGGAGTTCTGGGAGGTTCCATTTCTCACACCACCCGGAGGAAGTGTTGCAGGACTCCTCAAGACGCTTATAACTTCTACAGCTACTCCGGCAGTAACTTGTCGTGACGAGAATTTGAATGATTCGCTAACAAGGAAGTGTAGACAAACTCAGACTCGGTGAGGGGAGAGGCTAAGGACGCACGATCTCGACCCTAGATTGTATGTAATGATAAGGACACGATAGAAAGATAGAAAGAGACAGACTGACAAATGTAAATAGATATATGTATAGAGAATAGTTGATTGAGTGATTGAATGATTATCTAAACACCATAATGACAAGATAATTACTAGTAATGACGTAACAACTAGAATAATAACACGTGGTTTGAGCAGCGAGTTGTGATTACAAGTCTGGGAACAAATGGTACGCAGCAGTGAGCAGAATGCATTTGACCTTATCACAGAGGCCCTCAGGTAACCCCGGGAGACTCTCAGGTGCGGCAAGGGGAGCGAGGACATAATATTGCGCCAACTCCCCGCTTGTCAGTTATGTTTATTACGATTTAAGCCTTTTTTGTAATCTCCACGGCTTGAAGCTGATGACTCGGCTTGTTATGCACTTGGATTATGGTGTGAAATGTTGTTCAATTACTGTTTCCGTCAGCATAAAATTACATTTAAATTTTCCTGCCATGTTAAACCCCCAAATTAGGATTACACGCTGTTTTATGCGCGGCTCGCTGCTAAATAACTACACTTTATATCATACAACTTTGTGTATCTGATCATGGCGCGCCGGAACTCAAATACTCTTCCATGAATGCACTTGGAGATCATCATTATTCATTGTCTATTCATATTGCGGCATGATTAACGATGAAAAGCAACCTGAGGATCACAACAGTACGTCACTCCTCATGGCTACAGGAAATTCAAATACTCTCCCTTGAATACACCTGAAAAATATACCAATTCATATCCACAGCAGAAACACCCCTTCAAACTCATATAGAGGCATGGAAATCACAATCGATTCTTTCATGGCTTCAAGAGGAAACTGGAATACTCTTCTTTCAATACACCGAAACACTATTCTAATCCAGTGTGTCTACTCATATCCGTAGCAGAAACACCATTACAGGCTCACACAGATACATGAAGACCATAATCGATTGCTCCTCATGGCTTCAAGAGGAGAGTGGAATACTCCTCTTATAATATACCGTAAAACTATTCTAATCCAGTGTGTCTACTCGCAGCATAAACAATAACCTTTCCCGATGACGATGGGGCATTACTCAACATTCCTTGTGATTCAGTGTGGGAAGGATCGGAGCAATAAAGAACCATGCAACCTCCCCTTCCCCCGAGACCTGCCTGGGGGTCATTATCGGATCGTCGTGCTCGCCTCTCCTACCAGCGTTCCCGGAAGCATCAACGGGCGGTGTAGTTGGGAGCGAATATCCTGATTCTGATGACACTGCAGTTGCGTGGGTGGAGTTTGAAGCCCCGCCGAGCTGCTCCGAAACCTGCAGGAGTTCATGGGTCCTATATATTGAAACGCTGGAGGGTTGTTACTACTTGTCATGTCCTGCGCAGTAGCTAACTTTTTTTTTTATGTAGAAGGGAGGCGGCCAAAGGCAACAAAAATAAAACAAAAAAACTCACTGTATCCCACTTATCATTCATCATTCACCACAAGAAATCATATTGCACGTGGGTTTAAGGCCATATGACGTATTCTCTCACTAAAATTCTCTTATTACCTCTCTATCCCCACTTCCTCTTCCCCATCTTTCCTTCTTCTTCTTCCTTTCATTGTGACTTTGGGCTGGCCAGCTCTGTAGTAAAGTAGTCTGTTCGTGATCGTAATGGCACGAACTTTATCCTGACCCATGGTAGTTAGTTACTTAGTGAGATTGGTGGCTCTTTCACTTCAACACAAATTATGGATTGGCCACAAACTGACATGTCTGCGTTAATGACCTTTATACGTACAATCGATAGTCTTTCCTTTTTTTGTGGTTATTTTTACTCAAGGTCAAAGTGATGTGTAGTCGTGTCGTCGTGTATGTTTCTTTCCTGTGGTTGATGCAGAAAACTTGAACTGTCGCTAAATTCATATAAAAGTAGTCGTGTTCTTGTATGTGTTCTTGTCCGTGTTCTTATTCGAGTTCTTTTCCTCTTGTTGGTACAGACCAGAATGAATAAAAAAACAACCCTTAAGAATAACACAAAACATTACACCCTGTTGACATAAAAGCAAGGGAGACGTTTGGCAATACGCTGCACTGTTGCACTTCGAGTAAGTCTTGCATTTACTCCTCGTGTTTTGTCTTCCCTCAGTGTAAAGTCCCGATGGAGCGAGAGTCAAGGAAGCTCGAGTCTTTATCTTCAGGTGAGAATCCAAGAGTTCCCAGGTTTAGAAAGAAAAATGTTAACAGCTCAGAGGACGTAAGATTGATGGAAAACGCAAAACACAATGGAAGTGCGTGCGACGGGTTACACAATGCAGTGAGAAACGCTCCCTTCTCTCCCCACCACTCTTTTCAAAGGCCACTCGGATGATTTCGCCGGGTTCTCAACAATGTTTTCTTTGTTAATTACGGAGAAATATTGTTAATCTGTCAATAGAACCGTGGAAAATATAATTAAAGTCCATATAATTTTATCTAAAGGCTTCTGAATCTAGTGGAGGAGTGATGCAGATGTGTTTAGGAATATGAAGTGTGGCAGCTTCCCTTACGTCTGCCCAAGACTGAACCACCATGAGCTGCGTATATTTACTCAACGACACGCCTGAGGAATGCCAGTGTGTATTGGGTCTTGAGGGAGGAGGAGGAGCAGGGGGAGGAGGGGGAGGAGGAGGAGGGGACAGGAGACAGGAAGGAAGATACACGTTTGCCGAACTTGTAACTGAGAGGGATGTATCCCAATCTTGATATGCAAATGAGGCATAGGCTTGTGGAGGGTCGGCGATCGGCGAGAGAGAGAGAGAGAGAGAGAGAGAGAGAGAGAGAGAGAGAGAGAGAGAGAGAGAGAGAGAGAGAGAGAGAGAGAGAGAGAGAGAAAAAGAGATAGAGGAGAGACTGCTATTTTCAAAGGCCGTGGGGATGATCAACCAGTTTTTCAAAATAGTTCCCTCATTAGATATGTGGGAATTTTTACTATTCTCTCATTGGAAGCGTAAAAAAGGAGAAACCACCATTAAAAACCTATATAGCAAGAGAGAGAGAGAGAGAGAGAGAGAGAGAGAGAGAGAGAGAGAGAGAGAGAGAGAGAGAGAGAGAGAGAGAGAGAGAGAGAGAGAAAGAGAGAGAGAGAGTGGACCAAATTATTGTTGCTTGGATGAGCGTAGGTTTCTTGATACACAGTCGGTACTTTGCGATGGTGTTAAGATGACCACAATGCAAGAGAATGGCGCGGCGAGGAGAGCAGTGGAGAGGTAGCTGGTGGTGGTGTGGTGATGGTGGTGATGGTGGTGGTGCACAGCGGTGGTGTGGTAATGGCGTGTGGTGGCGGCGGTGCTAATGGTGTGTGTGGTGGTGGTGGTGGTGGCGGTGTTAATGGCGTGGCACGGGGCTCATATAATCTTTTTGCTCAGATACTTTATTGCAATTCGACATTTTCTTTTTATTGTGTTTTATTAAAGGATGGAGTGGTGTATTGAAAAGAGTAAGCCCTCGCCTGCCTTTACCCTGTTATCCTTTTTATGAGCGGCGATCATGTGGTGCTGTTGTACTGTTTAATCTACATCAGGTTTGATTTTAATTAAATAAAGCCCCGCGCATACGGATCGATAGGGAAACAATGCGCACTTTTAGGTTTATTATTCTGTCACCAGATGGCGCTCTAGGCCTGGTGGGGGATACCAACAACTCATTTATCTCTGCGTTTAATGGAGAAACCTTTATCAGAGGGTTAAAAAAAAAAAAAAAAAGGGTGAAGTCATAAATAGCACGGGAAGCTTTTGTATATACGGGAGAGATTGTCCATATTATTAAAGTTACAATATCTCCATTACCTTCAGCTGTAATGGAAGAAAGTTGTTTATAGTTTTACGTAGGAAATTAAAGGGAGGGAGGGGTGGGCAGTGCGTGGAGCGTGTCACGTGTTACTTGCTGTGTGTGTGTGTGTGTGTGTGTGTGTGTGTGTGTGTGCTTTGTTGACTATAGTCTCGCCTCTTAAACAAACGGTGATGCTCTCGGGTTCAGCAAACGATCTGAAAGGATCTGATTCTAATTACTTTGTTTTGGATATTATAGTTTTGCAGCCCCACCCACCGTCCCTCCCCTGGCGATAACACAACTGCATGGAATACCAATAATACAGCAATGGGTGCAGTTAGTCAGATATAAAATACTGTTGTGCAAATTATCTGACGTATTGTTTATTATCTCGCAATCACCCGATAAATTCGCACGCCAGGGGGTTGTAATGCATCAGGGAATTATGTGAAAAGGCCAGCAGTTGCGGACACCAAGTTATCAGTTTTAAGCATTGACATTAGCGACGGCATAGACATAATTCCACCTGAGAAATAGGCGACCTGTTATACGTAACGACAGCATAATGCAATAAATATCCGCTTAACTAATGACAAGTTTTTACTATTAGCATATTTCCATGGCATTATACAAACAGGGGAGGCGGAGGAGAGAGGGAGAGGAAGAGGAGTGGAGGAGCGGCAGGGAGCATGTGATATATGGGAGGCATAGGGAGGAAAGTGTGGTAGGAAGAGGAATATTGAGAAACTTGTTGGGAGTAGAAATGGTGAGTGTATGGGGAGAAGAGGAGGCAAGAAAGGAGGAAGAAGGAGAGGAAAGTATAGGAGGGAAGGTGAGAGATGAGGAAACTATGAAGAGAGAGAGAGAGAGAGAGAGAGAGAGAGAGAGAGAGAGAGAGAGAGAGAGAGAGAGAGAGAGAGAGAGAGAGAGAGAGAGAGAGAGAGTTGAGGAAGGAGGGATGAGAAACTCCAGGGAAGGATAAAAGAGCTGAGAAAAGCACGAGGGAATAATAATGAAGAAAAGAATGAGGCAAACAATGCAGGAAGGAGGAAGAGGAGGAGGAAAGAGAAAAAAAGAAGAAAGAATGAGGAAAATGGGGAGAAGGGAGACAAGTCGGGGGTGTAGGCGAGGCAGATTGGTGGGATGGGAGAGGAGAGAGATGGTAGGCTGGGAGTGGGGAGTGGGGGCGTCTCAGTACCAGTGGACGGGACCGCGCGGGACGACCGGACGGGGTGGGAAGGACAGGCAGTCGCTGCTCAACCCCAGTGCTGGAAGGTAGCGGCCGTCGAGCTTCCCCTCCGCTGGTCGCGACATGGATTCCTCTCTCGGTAACACAGGAAAGTAGTCTCGGAGTGTTTAGTGTTGGTCAATATGGACAATCGCCGAGTGTAGCGGTGGCGGAGGGAACTGTGCCCCGCGGTTGTTGCTTCGCTGCGGCATGGACGAAGTGGGAAAAGTGTGCGGGTGTCTTGAAGTTTAGCGCACAGGACGGCAGCCGGCAAATTGGCGTTCCCTGGACCTGCATCAGCGGCTGAGGTTCGTAGATACTTTGGTGTTCCTCTCGTGTTGTGTTAAGAGTTCAATGTGGGGTGTGTTTACTTGTGACTTGCCAGCGAGTGAATGTAAAAGGCAAAGCTGACGTGAGTATCCATCAAATGCTTGTTTTATGGAGTTTATTAGCAACGTCTATCTTGTCTCGAGTGTTTTGCAGCTTAAGAGTGGAGCGTGGATGTGTTTCTTCGTTAGTCAGACCCGTAATTGAATGCAAGAGGCGCACTTGACTTGCATATCAATTAAATAGAATTGAGGATATTAGCTGCTCTCGTCTCATCTCTGGTGTAGTGCCCTTAAAACCAGGCGTGGGTGTATTTAGATGAGTTATAAACCGATTTAGACTCGAATTAATGGAAAGGGTTGAGTTGACTTACATATTCATTAACTACATGTCTTGTTGAAGTTATTAACCGCTTGTCGTCTTATCTCTGTGATATGCAATTTACACTTTAAACTTTGCGTGGGTGTGTCTGTGTGTCCGCCTGTCTGTCTATATGTGTTGCGGTCTGATTTGGTCCCAAGAATGAGTGGAAATAGTAGGGCTAAAACGCACTTTCATCTAGTAAATGTCCTATTGAAGTAATTGAGTCTTCTAGAAAACACGAAGTGAATGGAATGAGAAGAGCCTGCTGTTGAACGCTTGAGGAGAAAATGGGAGGTTAAAGCTGTCTTGGCTTAAATTCCGAGGTAGTACATGGAGCGAAAGATTAAGACCTGCATCCTTAAACATTTCACTTTGTATTGATTAGACAAATGACTAACTGTAGTGGCGAGGAAACTCAGGATGAAAGTGAGGCTATTTTATCTAACTTGCGTTCATTCTCTCGGGATCTATAAGAAAGATTTACTGTCTGAACGTTACAGTACATCCGCTTCATCCTCCATTTCTCACCAATACAATCCACGCATTTCACTTCATCTCAGCTACTTTTAACATGCTGTAATGAAAACTGTTAATGTATTCAAGGTTGCTTTTCGTGGCTTTAGTGGTAATTGACTAAAAAATCAGCACTATGATAAAAACACGAGAAAGAACTGGGGTAATTATATGAGTGGTCTTTGAAGCAGTGTCAATGAGACCCCGAAGCTTTTAAAACTACAGGCTTAAGGCGGATGACACCCACCCACACCCTGCACCTTCCTGTGGGCGGCAGCGTCCCTCCCTCGTGTGTAATTTGGCATCGTTAATGTCTTAGGATAGGAATTATGTCCTATTATCGCTGTCTTTGCAAGGGAGCACCGAGATTTTTAGCCCCGGTCAACAAAAGACTGCGTTAGGAAACCAGGAATACCTTTTATTTAGGACTATTTTTATGAAGAGAACATGAGGCGGGGGAAAGAAAGGAGGCATTTTCTTATGAATCAAGAGGGCATTCCGGGCATTAATCTGCTAAGCGACAGGTAATGCAGTTTAATGAGCAATACGTGTTTATTTTCAACACCTGCCCAGAGATTAAAGGTGGCAGAGTTTTACCGAGTGATATATTTTTCTTTTTTCGGGTTTTACGTCACACTGATGTTAGGTGATGAAAAAAAATGACGATCCTTTTTGGTGACGCAACTACTGAATTATTCGTCAAAGGTACGAAGTGAGGTAGAAATTGCGAGCTATTGTAGTGAAAAATAGTGGAAAGGAAGTCAGAGAAGAGAAATTTTTACTGACTAATGCCAAAAATGTGTTGGGTGGATATTTCACGTTGTAATTTGTAAATTGTGGATGCCAAAAGGTACAGTGAAGCAAAACCTAACCTAACTTAACTTAACCTAATGCGGGGAAGGTGTTACGTCGATATTTCACGCTTTAGGTAGTGAATTACATATACCGAGAGAGAGAGAGAGAGAGAGAGAGAGAGAGAGAGAGAGAGAGAGAGAGAGAGAGAGAGAGAGAGAGTGAGAGAGAGAGAGAGAGAGAGTGTGTGAGAGGAAAAAAAAAAAAGATGGAGCTCGGTTTCCTGGCCAATATTTTACCTGTCTGTTGCCTGTTCCGTTACTGCGTTAGATTGCCTCGTCTACTTCAACCCTTTTCCGCCGTCCCTCAACCCTGCCCCGCCCCATTCCACCCCCTTCCACCCTGCCTCTGCTCATTCCACATTTACTCCCCATCACACCCAGCTTAGCCCCGCCTCGCCCCACCCCACCTCACTGGCAGCTTTGGGGAGACGAGTAAGGAGTATTGATAAAGTTTTAGATTTCGCTGTTAATTTCACACCTATTCTTGCTTCTGTAGAATACGTGTTAGTCTTCTTTTTTTCTTTATCTTTTTTTCTTTTCTCTTTTCATATTTTTCAGTGTGGTGAGGACAAAATGTTGTGGGCTTTCTTTATAGTCTCATGTCACGCGAGCAAGACAAGCACTGCACATGAAGAAAAAAAATAATAAGTAGAACGAAGAAAAATGAAAACCCGAGAAGGAAATTATTCAGATATTGCAAGATCTTTCTTTTTTCGTTCGTATCTTCATAGTGTTATCGAGTTTGCTCTATTGAGTTACTTCATTAATTTTCCTATTACAATGCTTACTTAGCTGGAAATATGAGAAAGAGAGAAAGAGAGAGAGAGAGAGAGAGAGAGAGAGAGAGAGAGAGAGAGAGAGAGAGAGAGAGAGAGAGAGAGAGAGAGAGAGAGAGAGAGGATTTCCTGGTCTGTTGCAGCCTTTTGTAAAAAAATATATATATTCGTGTGTATTTTGTGTGAACAGTGTTTTGTATAGAGTTTAGTAGTTTTTCCTGATGCTCTTAACTTTTTGGGCAAAGAAAAGGTTTTGTGTGTTGTGGAAGTGGTGGCGGTGTTGGTGTATAGGCGTTGACAGTGGTAGTGGTATTAGTAGTGGTAATAGTGGGGTTATCTGGAATATAATAATGGTGGTGATAATGACTGTGGTGTAGATAGGGATAATAGCTCTTCTGGTGGTGGTAATAATGTGGATGACAGTGATGGTTGTGGTTATAGAGACGGACGCGGATGAGAGTGGTGATCATGTGGTGGTAGTAATAGTTGTAGTGGTGGCTGCTGTAGTAGTAATGGTAGCTTGAGAATGGTATTAGTTGTAGTGGTATCAGTTGTAGTAGTGGTAGTGGTTGTGGTGGTAGTGTTCTAACGCTTGTGGTGGCGTCATTAGTGAAGGCAGCGGGCGTAATGGTGGTAGTAGCAATATCTCCTGGCGTTTATGTTAGTTTTGGTCGTAGAAAGTAGTAGTAATAACGATCGTGATGGTGGTAGACAATAGTAAAGGCAGTGGTTATAATGGTGGTGTCAGTGGTGAAGTTAGTGGCTGGATGGTGGTTGTAATGATGGTGGTGGTGGTGGTGGTGGTGGCTGCGGTGCGTTGCGGTGCCTCTCATCATAGCCAAGGTCGGCCTGCCCGCCAGCCGCCGCCTCGCTGCTCCCAGACTTCACAGGCAGCAAGTAGCCTTGAGATTTATGGAGATTAAGCAAACGTCACAGTAAATATACACCAGGAATTATGCCTCAACTCTTGGGATTGTCACGAACCATGCCATTCTCGGAAGTCTTGCACTCCAACCAACCACCACTCGTACCCTGAACTTTATAATAGAACTCGCCATTTGTGGACGACGAAACACTTGTGAATATTGAACTTTTATATCGAACTTACCTTTTGTGGGTATCAAGGATTTCAGAAAGGAAAGCTATTGTACACTGATCTTTACATGTGGAATTAATATCTGCATATATTGAACTTTATAGGAAAATATACACTTGTAGACTAGAAATTTATATTAAACTTTTTCGTATATATGACTGTGTAAAAACGAGTGTACACGCTGAATTCCTATTAAACTTAAGCCTTGTATATATCGAGCTTGGTAGAAAACCAACTGATTTGTACATATTGAACGTTAATAGAACTTCATATTCTGTATACATAAGACTTTGTAGAGAACGAAGTATTTCACGCATAATCATGAAGACAGTTTTAGTATTCGGGACTTTGAATTAAATCTTTCTTTTGTATGTGAAGTCTAAGATGAGCGAAACCTTTCATTATTTATATATCTATTTTGTTTGTTTCCCACTGAGACTTGTTGTTTGAGATTTCCTAACACTACAAATGACTTGGTGCGGACTTTTACGCTTTTCTACACTAAGCTTTAGATAAAAGACCCTACTTTCTATATTTGGTCTGCA
>CM035203.1:718936-737457 GCA_020233015.1 Callinectes sapidus | reverse complement strand
CTCTCTCTCTCTCTCTCTCTCTCTCTCTCTCTCTCTCTCTCTCTCTCTCTCTCTCTCTCGCTGATTTTTAAGGTTGTTTTGTGTTCCAGCGACAGATTAACAACATTTCTTCCTTAATAACACACAAAAACACTCTTTTAAGACATTCATATAGACTCTAACGACAGATTAACTACATTTCTACGTTAATTACACGATAAAATACCTTTCTAAACCGACCGAACCATCTTTCTGGCCTTTGAAAAGAGAACGAGGCGGTGCGAACAGACCCCCCCCCCTCTCTCTCTCTCTCTCTCTCTCTCTCTCTCTCTCTGGTAGTGAATATTAATGCGATAACACCAGCAGCGCCTTCGTCAGTCCTTATGTTGCTGCTACACTAAACTTGGTCGATCTCAGACTTGTAATGGTTCTAATTTTCGGCTCCACTGCTGAAGAGAGAGAGAGAGAGAGAGAGAGAGAGAGAGAGAGAGGGGGGGTCTTTTTCTTCCCCATATCATTGAAACCACTAAAGATTTTGAACTAATTTGATTTACTCGTTTCAATTTAGGTGAATTTAATGCGTAAAACGAAAAAAAATATGACTAATTTTTTTATTATCATTATCACATTTAAATTTCAAACTCCAGTCATTGAAATATTGATAGAAAAAAAGGATACCAGTAGAAGAAATAGTAGTAGTAGTAATAGTAGTAGTAGTAGTAGTAATAGTAATAATGATAACTATGATAATATTAACCCCGATGACAATTCTCTTCATTTCCCGCTCATTTGGCGAATAAAAGACGCCTAAAAGAAGAAGGTGGTCTCCCAATCCCACACTAATATTAAACGTGTCATTCATTCCTGCTTTCTAATTGGTTCTCCTCCGCGTCATTATCCCGAACAGACCAATAGGAGACCAGGAACTGACGGAGAGCAATTGATAGTGACTAATTTCCCCGACTGTTGAGTTATTTCCCTGCCCGGTGACTTACTTCCCGGCCAGCTGATGTGGGGGTTCCTGGTTGTAGTTTAGTGGTTGTGGTTGTGGTGGTTGTAGTTTAGTGGTTGTAGTTGTAGTGATAGTGGTTGTTGTTTTACTTGTGGTTGTGGTTATGGCAGTGGTTGTATTTTCCCGTTTTTCTTTTTTGTTTAAATTTTTCACTATTTTAAGGGACTGTTGAAATATTACAGTTTTTAAGGGATTCTAGCTCAAATAAGGCAGTTTTTAAGGGATTCTAGCTCAAATAAGGCAGTTTTTAAAGGATTCTAGCTCAAATAAGGCAGTTTTTAAGGAATTCTATCAGTTTTGTCCCCATGACTATCATATCCCTTCCCACCTTCACACTCCCCATCACCTCCCCACCTCCCCACCTCCCCACCTCCCCTCTACCCACCCTTCACCATCACCTCCCCCTCCTCTTTCAGTGTCACCTTTCCACGTCCCTCCCCCTCGTCAACCCCACCTCCCCACCTCCCCACCTCCCCACCTCCCCCATCATCGCCAGCAGCAGCAGTGGCGGTCCTGTGTGCAGCGTGCCCTGAGAAGCCATGACTCAGCGGGGCGGGCAGCTCATCGTGGCCTCAGCGGGGCGCCCATAGCTTACACGGCGGCGGTAATCGGAACTTTCAATCACGCGCCGCACTTATCCGTAATTCTATGTGTCAATAACAAAGTACCTGCCACATTATCTCATCTCCCCAGTAATGACCCTCCACCTGGATTTTCTGAAGGGAAGGGGTGGGCAGGTGAGGGTGGGAAGGGGGGGAAGGGTAGGCCGGGTTCAGTTGTCTCCTGTCTTGTCTTCCTCCCCCTCCCTTCCCGGTCGCCTCTTCTTCCTTTGTGTGGTGTCATTAAAGGTAATTAATCTGGGCTTAATGATGGGGAAATGAACCTTTTGGTTTTGTCCCGCGGTGACGTGTGGCTATAAGGCGACACACACACACACACACACACACACACACACACACACACACACACACACACATACGGGTATCGTTTTCTTACTTTCATCTCCCTCTTTTCTCTCCCTTTTTTTTACCTTTTCTGTTTTTTTTTTCCTTTTTTTGTTTCTAAAGAGTGATATAAAAATCGTTTCTCACTTTATCTCTTCCTTTTCTTCTCTTCTTTTCTTTTCTTTAATCTCCCTATTTCTCCCTTCTCTCTCTGTTTTTCCTTCTCCTTCTCCCTCTCTGGTTTTGAAGGCACTATCTATATCTTCTCTTATGTCTTTACTCTAATATTTCTCTACTCTCTCTCTTTTCTCTCTTTTTCTCTCCCAACTCTCTCTCTTCCTTCTCTATCTTTACTTTCTAGTTATCTATCTCTTCTTTCTTCTTTTCCTTACTCTAATCTCTCTACTCTCTACTCTCTACTCTCTCTCTCTCTCTCTCTCTCTCTCTCTCTCCCCGCAAGCCATTAGGACTAACCAAAGACACTGGGGTGGGTCTGAGATAGAGGCAAGACGGACTAAGAAGCATTAACACTGATAATCACCCGAATAAAAGGTATTAAGGTTGATAGCACCAGTCTGAAGAGGATCTAATTCCATTTTGCGCGTTGTCGATCCTCTTTTTCTGTCTGTCGATGCGCTTTTGTCTTTGGTGGTGACTTGTGGGGTTGTGTTCCCGTTTTTGGTGTCTATACTTCTTTTTTTTTTGGGGGGTTGTTATTTTTCTTTTGTTTTTTTGTCATTTGTTTGTTTGTTTTTGTCTGTGTTTGCTTAATAGAGATTTTTCTTTAAATTGTCTTCTCTTTTCTCGTTTTTTTTTTCGTTTTTTGTCTTGTTTTTCTTCTCAATCTTGCTTTTCTTTACTTTTCCTTTGTTTTTTATGTTTTTGGACCCCATTTTCTTATTTCCCCTTTTATCATACTCTTCAACTTATCTATCTATTCATTTTTCTATCTATTAATTGTGGTTCTTTTGTGTGTATACTTTTTTCTTATCTTATTTCATCTTGGTGGAGTGTAGCGTGTGACTTTGTTCAATTAATTTTGTAGATGGACAAATAATCTTAATTGGAAATGCGACAGTGAGGTGGGGAGGAAGCAGAGGAAGAGGGAGGAAGGAGGAGCGGGAGGAAAGGAGAACGACAGCAAAAGGAGGAGGAGGAGGAGGAGGAGGAGGAGGAGACGCAATGTACCTGGGAAATGGTTGTCACGGTGATGATTGATGCTAATAATATTAATAATCATAGTAATAATAATAATGATAATAATAATAATAGTAACGATACTAAATCTTACAACCATAATGATAGTAAATCTTACAAACTTACAACTTAGTAAATCTCAGAAACGTAATGATAGAAAACCTTACAAACCAAATAAAACAAACAAAGAAAAACAAAGGGACAGAAAACCCAACAATTACTAGCAAAAAGAAAAAGAAAAAAAAAACACGAACAAGTGAAATTTTACCAAAGCATTACGAACACAAATCTCACAGACCAAACAGAAGAAGGGGTTGGGGAGTGGCATGTTTACCTTTTTGTCCGTGGGGAGAGAGGTGTGGTGGTGTGGTGTCAGTGGCGCTTTCTTCCCAAGCAAGAGGGCAATCAGTGGTAGCCAAATGCGGCCCAATAGAGCTGCGTGTCCACATCCGCGCCTTTTTACTGTCAACCGCCGGCCTTTGTCTTTTCCCCAAGTGGACTAATGAAATTGGCTTCCTGTCTCCACTGACGATATAATTACCGCGGCTCTCGACTCGGAGCCAAAACATACCTCCCCTGGATGTCACTCATTTCCATCAGGTGCTCAGACTAACCACGCCGACCCTAAACATATACCTGGTGGCCTTTTTTTTGATTGTTTTTTGCTTCCCGTGTGTCTTTTCTTCCTTCTTTGCCTCGTTTTTTTATTTATTTATTTTTTTTATATATTGGATGCTTTTTTTTAGGTTGTTTTTTGCTTCCATGTGTCTCTCTCTTCCTTCTTTGCCTCGTTTTTTTATTTATTTATTTTTTTTATATATTGGATGCTTTTTTTTTTTACTGTTTTTTACTTTCCATGTGTCTCTTTCTTCCTTCTTTGCCTCGCTTTTTTTATTTTTTTTTTATTTATTGGATGCTTTTTTTTAGATTGTTTTTTGCTTCCCGTATGTCTCTTTTCTTCGTTCTTTGCTTCGCTTTTTTTTATTTCTTTTATTTATTGGATGCTTTTTTTTATATTGTTTTTTTGCTTCCCATGTGTCTCTTCTTCCTTCTTTGCCTCGATTTTTTATTTCTTTTATTTATTGGATGTTTTTTTTTTTAGATTGTTTTTTTGCTTCCCATGTGTCTTTCTCTTCCTTCTTTGCCTCGCTTTTTTATTTCTTTTATTGTCTCTCTTTTCTGTATACTTAGATTTTTTTTAGATTGTTTTTTTTTCTTCCTATGTGTCTCTTTCTTCCTTCTTTGCCTCGCTTCTTATTTCTTTTATTGTCTCTCTTTTCCATATGCCTTGATTTCTTTTCCTTTTTTTTTTCTTTCCATGTTGTTCTTCCTTCTTTGCCTTCGTCTCTTTCTTTCATTGTCTCTCTGTCTTCCATGTACCTAGATTTGTGTTTGTTCTTTTATTTCTACTTCTCTTTCTTCCCACTGTTTCTCTCTTCTTCCCATTCTTGTCTCTCTGTCTTCCATGTTGAGGTAGTTACGTTCATGTCGCCCCGTTCACCTGCCGATAAAAACACGCGTGAGTACTTGATATGAAGTCCACTAGGAATGTTGAAGATAGGTATTAGAAAAGGTATATTTTGTACTGTTGACTGACTGCCTTCGAGAGAGACAGACAGACAGACAGACAGACAGTGAAATTAGATAGAAAAAAGTGAAAAAGGAGAATCTAGAAAAATAATAATAATAAAAAACTCACACTAAACCCCCCTAAAACGACACTAAAACACGAAAAAAATGAAAAAATATATACAAAACTAAGAAAATCCAAATTAACGAGGCTAAGGTGGGGGAAGGGTTAGATATATGCCGTAGTATCGAGGGTAAGGTGGGTGGTCACTTGTCAGCCTCAAGGGATTTCCGTCATTGTGGTGTCAGGGCATTGAGGCGATTATATATTGCTCCTGCTGGCCACGAGACGGCTGCTCTTCCGCATTGAGAGAGAGAAGGAAGAGGAGAAACAAATGACGTAAGACAAAAAAAAAGACAAAAAAAGGAGCGAGAGGAAGATTGAGGGAAGGATGACAGGAGTTGGAGGATGAAGGAGGAAAAGAGACAGGGAATATGAGTGATTGGAAGGAAGAGGAAGGAAGACTTGAGAAAAATGGTAAAATGGTGAATGAAAAAGAGGAATATGAATGAGATATACGTAAAACTGATAACACGACGTAGAGAAATGATATAAAATAGGAAAAAAGATAAGGGAAGATGCAGTAAGCAATACAAAGGAAAGACAAGAGGAATTAACACGCAAAAAAAAAGTGACGAGGAGGGAAAAAAAAACAACATAAACCAAAGATAGAAATGACACAGAAAAAATGAAAGTACGAAAACGACAACAAAAACAAAACGAAAGCGAAGACGAAGGGAGAAAATGACTCATACTGCATGTGACTTACTGCAGAAGTCCTGAATGGGAAGAAACACACAAAAAAAAAAGAAAAAAAAACACATAAAAACCATAAAAAGAACACGGAAAGTAACAATTATTCATTCATCGACATTGTGTGTGTGTGTGTGTGTGTGTGTGTGTACGTGAGTGCGTGTGACGTGCATACAGTAGTGGCGTGAATCAATAAAGGTGTGCAGAGAAGCCGTAACACGTAACATAAAGCCGCCCATTAAATCTATTGGATCTCCGTAAAGAAGTGAGTGACAAAGGGAGGCGGTGGCGGTGGCGCAGCGGTACAGACACGGATGCGGCGATATTAACGTGAAATATTGCCGCGGAATCATAACGATTATTGACAAGATTTATGACCTTCGCCCCCCGAATTACACGTGCATGGAGGCGATGGTGGGGGTTCGATCTGGCAGTCGCGGGCCTCAGTGGGGTACCTTTCGTCTCCTCCAACGCGGCTTTTGCTCAATTATTGACTGTTAAATGATAGCGGCAGAGAGAGAGAGAGAGAGAGAGGGGGGGGTGGAGCGGGCAGGTGTTGAATAGTTAAGCCCTACCTGTGTCATCAGTACAGGTGAGAGAGAAAGAGAGAGAGAGAAAAAAAAAGAAAAATGAAACATAATTTGACTTAAGCTTGTTTTGTCCTACCTCGTGTGTGTGTGTGCGTGTGCGTGTGTGTGCGTGCGTCTGTGGCTCGCAACACCTCCAGCTCACACGGAGTTTACAAGTCAGTGTTTGTGTTGTTGTTCTTTCCACCTTTTCCGCGGTTTGTGTGTGTAAATTTGCGGAGACTCGGCCGGGTGAGTCAGGAGGAGGAGGAGGAGGAGGAGGAGGAGGAAGGGGAGGAAGAGAAGGGAAGCCCCACAAAGCCGATGCACTGTTCATGATCTTCCTGTGTGTGTGTTACGTTACTTTGCGTGCGTTTGCGTGTTTGTGCGTTGCGTGTATTGTGTACATTGCGTTTGTTACATTTAGTTATAACACTTGTGCCTGATAAATTACAACCCTCGTGTTTATGTACCTTTTGAATTCCTCCTCTTGTGTTACTGTGGTTGTAATTATGTTGTAAGTTATTTATTTATCCTTTTTCTTCCGTGGGATTATAGAGAAGTTGTTATCGTGAGTGTCTCTCCCTTTGCATATGGCGCACACTCATTCCTACGTCACTGTTTATGTTATTGTTCGTATGATTGTTTAATTACAGGTTCAAATGACGAACGAAGAGAGGCGAAAGCTATTGTTGTTCTTGTTGTTGTTGTTGTTGTTGTTGTTGTTGTTGTAGTTGTTGTTGTTGTTGGTACACGCGGCATGTCAGTAATTTGTTTCTAATTCCCCCTAATTATTGGCGAAGTGTTGTTATTTTTGTATCTTATTAATCATTGTTACATTCCTTTTCTCTTATTCATCTTTATTACTCATACTTTCTCTTGTCATTAGAACTACTCATATATTCTCCCCCCCCCTCTCTCTTTCTCTCTCTCTCTCTCTTTCTCTCTCTAAGTCCCTATTTCAATCCTTCTTTATCCTATTTCATCGTTTCTCTCTACTTCTTATCCTTTTATCCCTTGTTCCTTCATTCCTTATCTGAATTACATCTCCTCTCCTCTCCTTCATTCCTCTCTTCCCTCTCTCCTATTCCATCATTCACACAAAGCCATTTCTCCTCATTCCTCCTTTATTCCTTGTCTTTCCTCCCTCCTTCCCTCCTATCTTCCTTCCTTCCTTCAATCTTACCTCCTATTCCTTCCTTTGTGTAAATTCTCCTTCCTCACCTTCTTAATCCCTCCTTCAGTTGTACCCTATCTCTCCCCTCTCCCTCTCTCTCCCCTCTCCCTCTCTCTCTCCCCTCTCCCTCTCTCTCTGGCGTAATGACCAAAGCTTCTCCTGACGTAGTCTCGCAAAGGGTCATCAAAACATATCGAGTGTGACAAGGAGGAGGAGGAGGAGGAGGAGGAGGAGGAGGAGGAGGAGGAAGAGGAGGAGGAGGAGGGTGATTAGAAAAAGGATGAGTTGAAGAAGAAATTCGTGGTGCATTGTTCTCCTTGTCTTCTTTTTCTTCTTTCTTGTCTTCTTCTTCCTCCTCCTCCTTTCTTCTTCCTCCTCCTCCTCCTTCTTCTCCTCCTTCTGCTTTTTCTCTCCTTCCTTCTCCTCCTTCTTTTGAAAATTTGAAGTGCGGATCATGTGATAAACTTCTAAACTTTTGGGAAGAATTTTGAAATAGATTTACTGTCAGGAAATGTGTATCTCGTTGTTGTTTCTCAGTTTTCACCACAAAGTTCCTCATTTTGATATTGGATACACTCAGATACATACAGATTACATTGTTTTTTCCTGCTATTCTTGCTTATGTATTCCTTTGTGTTCCTCTTCCTCCTCCTCCTCCTCTTCTTCCTCTTCCTCCTCTTCCTCCTCCTCCTCCTCCTGAAGGCGATAAAGTGAGACATCAATCGTCAATGGCCACTCTCGTACTCTTGTCCACCTGCTCTCCCCCCTCCCCCCCTTACCTGCAGAACCCCCCCCTTTCTCCCTCTCCCTCTCTCTCTCTCTCTCCCTTTCCCTCTCTCCACCCTCACATTAGCTAATGCTCCGTGTTAGCTTATCAGTGGGAGTGGAGCATTGGAGAGGGAGGGGAGTGTTGTTAGGACTCTCCCCTCACTCTCCCTCCCTCTCTCCCTTCCTCTCCCTCCTCTCCTCCGTTTTTATCCTCCTCCTCCTCCTCTTCTTCGTTCATCACTTCTCCCTAACTATTATTTTGGTTCTCTTTGTGTTATCTATTCTTAGTAATACAGTTAGATTATTCACGTCTGTGTGTGTGTGTGTGTGTGTGTGTGTGTGTGTGTGTGTGTGCGTGTGCGTGTGTGCGTGTGTGTGTGTGACTCCTGTACGAGTATGCAGATTAAACAGTTGAGCTGCGACTTAAGAAAGGTCGTAATATCATAATTGGTACCCGCGTGGGAATGAATAAAGAAGAGTATATAACATTGAATCACCGACTGCATAGAAAAGTACAATGCAAGTATTAGTAGATCATTAATATCACAAAATAGACGTCGAAAAGAAAGGACCTTATTGAAGAAGAAGAAAAAAAGACGAAGAAGATAAAAAAAAGATGAAGAAAAGAAGAGGAGGAAGAAGAAGAGGAAGAAGAAGAAGGTGGGGACGACAAGGAGGAACAGAAAATAAAAGAAGAGAAGAGAAATCATATATTAACTTTTGAATGGTATTTTCTTTATTTCACGTTTATTTTCGTGTTATTTTCCTTGTATTTAATGTTGATTTATTTCCCTTTGATGTTTCCGCCCACCTTTCGCATCCGTTGCTTCATTGCTTCCTTCATTCGCTCCTTCCTTCATTCTTCAGCTTTCCTCCTTCACTAAGTTGTTTTTCTCACGGCAAAGTTTCCTCCACCACTCTTACTTTTGCATGTCAGATATATTTTCTTTTTTATTATTATCATCTCTCTTTTCTTTTCTTTTTTTTCCTTCACTTGGCTTCGCTTCCTGTGATCTTCATTTCATTGTTACGTGAAGATTTGAATTCATCGTTATTGTTGTTTTGGTTTGCATTTTCACAAGTTCAATCTCATTTTTTTTATATCTATTTCATTTATTTATTGTTTTGTATTCTCGATAAGAGCATTTTTTTCTCCCTTTGTGTACGTATTTTGCTACAAAGAAGTGGAAATTATTGAAAATGTTACCATCACTTCGTTTCCAATCATTCTTTCTCTTCCTCTCTATTTATTCGCTGTACATCATTACACACTTCCATTTATCTGTCAAGTTTTCATCACCGTCTTTGTTTTATTACTGTCGCGTTAGTACAATCTTTTTTATGGCACAAGGGAATTCAGCCCAAAACCAAACAAAATCTGGCTAAAAGAAACACCACCAATGAGATGCCAATCCCCTTAAAAAGTTACATACAAGACTGAAGTTCCATTTTTCTTCCTTCTTTGCTATTTACACTCCGACTCGTACTCTCTTCCTTCCTTTGTCTCAGCGCGGCGTGTTTCCCGAAGCCAGACAAGGACGCGATCACCACAAGAGGCGTTACTTTGCTACATCGGCCTCGCATTGTTCGTATCGCATCGTATCGCCCCGCCAGCTTTTGACTTATCGACACTTGTAAGCCTTCGTGATCTGCTCCAATGCCAGTGTGAAACGGCGCGAAGCAGATGGCGTATGCTTTCACTTTCCCTGCGATTTGATTTTTGTCTTTCGTATTAACAAACCACTCTAGAGATCTTTTGTCTTAGTTTAGCGATCTTAAGGTATTCAATTGGCTAAAGATTGTTATATGTATTCTCGTTTTTTTATGATTTTGTCTTTCGTAGTAGCAGTTTTGTCTTTTCGTAGTAGCAAACCACTAATGGGATCTTTTGTCTTAGTTTAGCCATCTTAAGGTATTGTATTGACTAAAGATTGTTATATGTATTCTCGTTTTTCTATGATTTTGTCTTTCGTAGTAGTAGTTTTGTCTTTTTGTAGTAGCAAACCACTAATGGGATCTTTTGTCTTAGTTTAGCGATCTCAAGGTATTCTATTGACTAAAGATTGTTATATGTATTCTCGTTTTTTTATGATTTTGTCTTTCGTAGTAGTAGTTTTGTCTTTTCGTAGTAGCAAACCACTAATGGGATCTTTTGTCTTAGTTTAGCGATGTCAAGCTATTTTATTGACTAAGGACTGTTAAATATACTCTTTTTTTATGATTTATTCCGTTTCTCTTGTTGAGTTTTGTTTAGATTTCGTTGATTCAGGACTGTGTTGTGGTGTACGTCGTAGTGAAAGAGTTTAGCAAGGTTAGGTTAGGTTACATTGCGTTTTTATAAGTTTAATTAGGTTTGGTCAGTATTAAACATAAAAAGAAACACAAAAACGCTCCCAGTACTGAAGGGGTTAAGAATTTGTGATGCGTGTCATGGGGAATGCGATGATAATGATGGTGATGCTTTGAAATTTGTACTGTGTGGTGGTGGTGGTGGTGGTGGTGGTGGTGGTGGTGGTGGTGATGATAGCTACCTGGCAGTACATGGAGAATAGCAATGAGGGAAGGAGGGGAGGAGGAGGGAAGGAGGGGAGGAGGGGAGGAGGGGAGGAGGTACATATAAAGAATGAGGGTGTCTCGGACTTCTACAATTGGGCAGGTGAGTGAAAGAGGAGGGAAGGAGTGAAGGAGGGAAGGAGGGAAGGAGGGATGGAGGGAAGGATGGGGGGGGAGGGGCTCATGACGTCTCAAATGGGAGTGTCTGTATGTAAACCACAGTGTGTACAATTGGTGAGAAGAGGGAAGGAAGAAGACAGTGAGGAGAGAGAGAAGGAAGGATGGAGGAATGGAGGAAAAGATGCTGTATAAATGGAGACACAAATAAAAAAGAGAAATGGAGAAATAAGAAGTGGAAAAAAAATAGTAAAATAAAAAACGAAGGAATTATAAAAGAAAGAATTATGAAGGTGTGAGAGGAAAGGAATGGAAAAATGCAAGGAAAATAAAGAAAAATAATAGCGTAATCAAGGACAAAGAAATAGTAAAAGAGGAAAAGAATAAACGAAGGTGTATAATGTCAAAATGTGTTATGGCATATTCTCCACTTTCAACGTAAAATAAGAGACGAAGGAGGTTACGAAAACAAAACAAAAAATAAATAAATAAAATAAAATAAAATAAAATAAAATAAAAAAATTAAAGAATGAAAAAAAAAACATTAGAAAAAGGGAATTTTATGTAAGTTCAGTTCTTCTCTCCTTTACACTGGCAAGGTTACGAAGGGGGAGAAGGTATTAAGGTAAAACTCCCAATAGATCAAGGTGTAGAAGTGCTCCCTGCTACTCCAGCCTCCCTTAATTACTCCCCCTTCCTTACCTCCCCCTCCCCCCCTTCCCCCCTGCTACAAGGTGAAGCGTCTGGCATTAAATCAAGACAGACTGGAATTGTTTCTCTTTTTTAATATCAAGCGGTTGGGCCAATTATGCAGTATGGGCGTAACACTCTGTCATTAAAAAGGCATTTAAATGATAATCAACAGTGTTTTTTGTCTCTTATGGGAAGTAGTGAAGAGGAGGAGGAGGAGGAGTAAGAGGAGAGAAAGTCATGTTAAGGTGGTTATTATTATTCGTCTTTTTTTAATTTGTTTATTACTTTTTTTCTCTTTTTTTTCTATTTTTCACGTCTTCTTTATTATTTTCCTTTTTTTCTATTTTTATCCTTATCTCTTTCCTCCGTGGCGTCTTGTTTATCAGTTTTTTCCCTCTCCCTTCTTCTCCATCAGTCTCTTCTTATCGTTCCTCGCATCCCTCGCTTCTTCCTCCTCTTCCTCTTCCTCCTTCTTTAGCCTTTCTTCAATCACGCTCGTCATTCTAATCTTCTTATCCACTTCTTTTATCATCCTCCTTCTTATCGTTCTTATCCCCGCTTCTTCCCCGCTCCTCTCTTGCCTTTCTTCAATCACGTCAATCATTCTAGTTTTCTTATCCACCTCCTTTATCGTCTGTTTTTCATTGCCTCTTTGCTCCTTCCCCTGTTCTCCTTTTCTAAGCATAATTTTCCTTCCTTCTCGCTTCTTGCTCAATCATGTCAGTCATTCTTGCCTTCTTATCTGGTTTTATCGTCCTTTTCATCAGCTTTCGTCCTCCCACGCTCTATCTTTCCCTTCCTTCATTCCTTTCCTTCATACCCTTGCTTTCGCTCGCTTCTTCAATCATGTCAATCATTCTGGGCCTTCTTATCCACGTCTTGCGTCATATTTTATCAACTTCACCACTCGCGAGTCTTCTTCTGCTTGCCTTTCATCACATCTCGAAGGCGCACAGCGGGTCTCGGTGCGTGGGTTCGGTGAAATGAGCAGAGCAGCGGCGGTTTTAACAATAAGCCCCTTCGTATCTTCGCATCTCAGTATCGCAGGGAGGTTGCCAAAATGTTCCGCTCCTTTCTGTCTCCGTCTCCCTCAGCCGCATATATTTCTCGGCGAGATAAATTAAGATGCAAAGACGAAAGGAGTAAGAGGAGAAAGAGGAAGGAGTAAGGGTATGGAGGCTGTGTGTGTGTGTCTGTGTGTCTGTGTGTCTGTAAAGTGTAAAAGTAGTGGTGGTGGTGGTGGTGGTGTTGGCTGTTGCTGCTGCTGCTGATTATTATTATTATTATGGCACGGTGGGGTTGGTTGGCATTGTCTCAGAGGAAGGTGATGTGACGCGCTGTGATTGATATTGGGGTGTGCATTTTGTGACCCAGACAATATACGGAGACAGACACGCAGAGTTAGAGCTAGTAATAAAATTCAGAGAGAGAGAGAGAGAGAGAGAGAGAGAGAGAGAGAGAGAGAGAGAGAGAGAGAGAGAGAGAGAGAGAGGTGGGGACAGCTGGGGCCATGGAATACAGGTCACACGATGAAGGTCACAATGAAACGGAAAAGATCACCAGCGAGACATAAAGTAAAGGTCATGGTGTAGAAGTCACGAAGGAAGGAAGGAAGGAAGAAAGGAAGGAAGGAGGAAAGGAAAGGAAAGGAAGGAAGGAAGGTCAGATAAAACAATATACGAGAGAAAAAAAATTGTATTAAAGTTCTTTGGATTGTAATTTTTTCCATTTTATTATTTTTCTTTATCTTGCAATGGACCTTAGTGCGGAGAAAATGGAGGAAAGAAAAGAAAGGAGGAAAGAGTACAAGAAGTGAAGTGTTGTATGGAATCTATAGAAACTCTTGCCTTCCATTCTCTTTCTGTCTTACTTATGGGTGCGCAGATGGCTGGATGTGTGAATGGATGGAAGGAAAAAGCGAAGGAAGGATGAAAGGAAGCTTTGGTTAGGAGTTAAAGGAAAAAAGTCGTGTGCAGTGTTTAGAAATGAATGCTTTTATTTTCGCTCATTTTATCAAATTTTGTAAAGAGTGAATGGGTGGAAGAAAGGAAGAAGGAAGGAACAAAAGGAAGCAAGGGCAGGAAAGGAATTTAGGAAGGAAAGTGCTTTATAGATTCTTTTGAAACACGTCAAGAATTTCGTGTTTATTTTTCTATTTTCGTTCTGAATGGGTGAAAAAAAAAATGGTAAGAGAAGAAAGGAAGGAAGGAAAGTCAGGTTAGCATTAAATACGAAGGGAATTATTGTATACATTATTTATAAGTGTGTTTGTTTTCCACTTTTTTTGTCTTTTTATATTTTGATTATGAATGGATGGAGGGATGAATAAAGGAGTAATTTCAAGTTCTTTTTTTTTTGTATGTGACCGAGCTTGAAATTTTGTTCTCTCTTCCCTCCAGAAGCAGCTCTCTTGTTTCTACCTTAGATCTTGTTTTGTGCTCCCAAGACAATTCTCCATCCCCCCCCCCCCCACCCAAAGTAAATTTAATTATGTTCTGAGATACTTTTTTCATCCATTGTTCTGAGCGAGTTTCCTATTTTCTCCTTAGATTTCATTCTTTTCTCTTAAACCTAAAATATGGTTCTACTTACAAAAGGTAATTTCCCTTTTTCCACCTCAACTTTGTTTTTGTAATGTATACAGTATTTCCTCCCTCTTAAATGTGGTTCTTTGCCTTTTGGCCTTAAGAAAAACATACACACACACACAAAAAGAAAAAAAGAAAAAAAGAAGAAACACACATTCAAGCACAAAAAAAAAAAAATTATTCCAAACGTCATTAAACTTCAAAAAACATTAAAAAAAAGGTGCTCTGCGGGGGTTTTAAGGTTGTTTTTATTTTCTTTAAGTTTTTTTTTTTTAAGTTGTTTGTATGTTTTTTTGAAGATGTTTTTGCATGTCGTACCATTAGGAGACCTGGGGCGTTAGGTTAGGGTTATTTTTTGGGGGGTATTTTTTAAGGTTGTTTTTAGGGTTTCTTAGGGTGTTTTTAGGGTGTTTAAGATTGTTTCTTAAGGCTTTCATTTTTTTTGCTTGCTGTGAACACTGCCAAGTCGTAACACTGGGAGACTTGTAAAGGGACGTTAGGTTTCATTAGGTTAAGGATGTTTATTTGGGGGTATTTTTTAAGGTTGTTTTAGAGGTTTTAAGGGTGTTTTTAGGGTGTTTAAGATTCTTTCTTAAGGTTTTTGATGTTTTTTGGTCGCTGTGAAAACCACCAGGCTGGACCACTGGGACACTTGTAATGGGATGTTAGATTTCGTTAGGTTAGGTAAGGTTACGGTGTTTTTATGGCAGTTTTAAAGGTTTTTGAAGGTGGTTTTAGGGTTTTTAAAAGGGTTTAGGGTTTTTACGTTAGGTTGTTGGTGATTTTTTTATGTTTATTTTTTTCAATTATATTTTTTTAAAGGAGTTCTTTCATGCTTATATTAGTTTTTAAGAGTTTTTCATGTTATTTGAGGTTTTATTAAGATGTTTTCATGTTTTTGATGATTTTTTAAGGGGTTTGCAAAGCCGGTTTTCATGTTTTTGAATTTTCTAAAGTTTAGGTTAGGTTAGGGAATATTTTTTTGGGGTGGTTTAAGATTGTTTTTAGGGTTTTTAAGGGTGTTTTTAGGGCTTTTAAGGTTGTTTCTTAAGGCTTTCATGTTTTTTGAAGTCCCTTTTTGGGAGTTCTTAAGATTTTCGAAGGTGGTTTTAGTGTTTTTAGAAGAGGTTTTTGCATGTCCTACCTTCAAAGAGTAGTTAACGTTAGGTTAGGTTGCATTAGGTTAGGGGTGATTTTGGGAGGTTTTAAGGATGTTTTTCTTTGTTTCATTTTTTCCTGTAAATTTTGTTCTTTTTCTCTTCAGCTGATTTTATGCTTCCTAATTTTTTCTTAAACTTGGTTCTTGTTCTTTTCAGGGACTTTTTTTAATCTCTCTTAATACTTGGACACTTTTTTTCATGAGTTTTGGGTGGGATTAGGCGATGTATGGAGATCAGAAGATTAATGGCCTGAGTCTGTACCATTTTAATCCCCACATGAGTTTCTGAAGCTGTACAAAATCGACACAAATAATAAACAGAATAAATATGAAAATGCGTCTCATTACTGAAGGGGTTAATTGTAGTTCTGTTTTCCTGAGGCAGATTTTCTTTTTATTTATTTTTTTCAAATATTGAGTTCAGTTCTCGTAAAGGAGTCGCGTTTTCATACTAACATCTTATATCGAACTCAGTACTACTTTTCTTTCCCCCTCTTAAAATATAACTCTGTACTCCTGAACGACTCCATTTTCTTCCCAGTTAAAATTCAATTCCAAATTCCTGAAGCAGGGTCACAAAAAAAGAAGCAAGAAAAAAAAAAAAATCTTTATCGCAAATCCAGCACGTGAAGGAGAAGTAAGTGTGTTGAGTGGTGAGTGTTGTCGCGTGGAGGGCAACACTCATGCGCGGACACCCGACACACACACGGCACGGGGCTTGGGAGGGAGGGGCGGCGAGGAGCGAGGCGTGACCGGAATCCCCCGTGCGCCTAATATTACCCGTCACACTTCTTGTATAACTATTCATAAAGACCAAGTGAGTATTTTTTCCTCTCTCTCTCTCTCTCTCTCTCTCTCTCTCTCTCTCTCTCTCTCTCTCTCTCTCTCTCTCTCTCAGTTCAATATTTTTACCTGTAATATTAATTTTTGTGATCATTTTCTTTCATTTCTACAAAATAAATGCTTGTGTTATTATTAGTTTTACTTTTATTCTTATTTTTGCTTTTTCTTACGTTTTTTAATTTTTTTTCGCTTTTATCCCTTTTTTATTCTTGTTTTCTTTTTTTTTCTTTTTCTTTTCCTTTTTTTTCTTTATTTACGTTTTTTTATTATGTTTTTCTTCCTTTTGATTGTCAGAAAAAGAGGGAAATAATGTGTAATGCAAGAGAGAGAGAGAGAGAGAGAGAGAGAGAGAGAGAGAGAGAGAGAGAGAGAGAGAGAGAGACTTGTGTTCTGTAAGTTTTATCGTTGTTGTTTCTTTTTCTTTTGTTTCTTACTTTTGTATTACTTTCTTTCGTGTTTCTTTTTTAATGTCTACTATTTTGTTGTTGTTTCCTTAAAGGGAAGTTGTTTTTAAGTCTTGTTGTTGTTGTTGTTGTTGTTGTTGTTGTTGTTGTCGATGATCTTCCTGTTCTTATACTTCCTCTTCTTGTTCTTTTTGTTGTTCTTCCTTCTCCTCCTCCCCCTCTTCCTCTTCCTCTTGCTCTTCTTCCTCCTCCTCCTCCTCCTCCTCCTCCTTGTCTTCCAGGAAATTTGTAATGTATCTCAGTGTGTGTGTGTGTGTGTGTGTGTGTGTGTGTGTTTTAGCAATTGTTCAGTGTCGTCACGCATCGGTCGCCTCCCTGATTGGTGCAATACATCAAGAAACACGAGGAGGAACACGAGAGGGACGAACAATTATGACACACACACATTAAATATTGAAACGTGATACCGACAGGGGGAAGGAAAATACAGTAAAAAAAATATATATTGAAAAAAAACGGGGAATGATGTAAAAAAAGAGAGAAAATGGTCGATATTAGTTCATATTTATAGCTTTACACACACACACACACACACTCTCTCTCTCTCTCTCTCTCTCTCTCTCTCTGTCTCTCTCTCTCTCTTTACCTTTCCTAAGAGCAACACTCCTCCCTCTCTCTCTCTTTCGCACTCCCTCTCCCTCTCCCTCTCCCTCTCTCTCTCTCTCTCGCTTACCACTTGAGGAAGGACGATTTCATGACTCGGAAATAAGGTGTCTTTGAGGAAGTGTTGCATTAAAAACGGGTCACACAATGGTGGCAGCCAATGAGGAAGCTGAACTGAGACTCCACTATCACTATCCAACCCTTCGCTTTTACTCTCCCTCCTCCTCTTCTTCCTCTTCCCTCTTCCTCTCCTTCTTCTACTTCTTCTTCTACTTCTCTTCCTTCGTGTTTTTCTATGTTTTGTTTCTTGTTTTCTTCCTATCTTCATTTTTCACTATCACAATCCAACCCTTCGCTTTTACTCTCCCCTCCACTTCCACTTCCCTCTTCCTCTTCTTCTTCTACTTCTCCTTCTCTCTCTCTGTCTTTCTATCTCTTCGTTTTTTTCTATGTTTTCTTTCTTGTTTTCTTCCTATCTTAATTTTCCACAATCACAAACCAACCCTTCGCTTTTACTCCCCCTCCTCTTCCTCTTCCCTCTTCCTTTCCTTGTTCTACTTCTACTTCTCCTTTTTTCTCTCTATCTATCTATCTACTACTTCGTTTCTTTTCTACTTTTTTTCTTGATTTGCTTCCCATTTCTTTTCTTTTTTTTTTGTCTTCACTGTATAACTATTTTCTTTATTTATTAAACTCTTATTCTATTTTCCTTTCTTTTTCCTTTTTTCGGTCTCCTACTCTTTATTTCTCTTTCTCCTTGTCTCTTCTTTTTTTCTACTTACATCCATCTTTCTTGTATATCTGTCTACTGTTTTTCCTTATTTTTACCTATCAATCCTCCTTATTCTATCTACCCATCTTTCTCTCCTTTTCTCTCACTTCAGGCCTCTCTTTCTATCTCCTCTTTACCTCAAACTATCCCCCAAACCTCATTTTCTTTATATTTAACTATCTTTCTTTCATTTCTCTATCTTTCTTTCATCCACTTCTCTATCTCTCCTCTGTCTATACATACTCTATACAGCTCCTCCTCTTCACCCTACATATTAGCAACACCCTTATCATATACTCCCTTATCTTTTTGTTTCCTTTCTTCCTGTGTCTCTTCCTGTGCTATGTGTGTGTGTGTGTGTGTGTGTGTGTGTGTGTGTGTGTGTGTGTGTGTGTGTGTGTACGTAATATCATCGTACATCGACAGCTTCCATTCCACGTGACTGATGTATAATGACTAACAACGTCACTCAACTCTGCTGCCGACTGTGACGGTGGAGGAGGAGGAGGAGGAGGAGGAGGAGGAGGAAGAGGAGGAGGAGGAGGAGAAGACTTAAATATTAGTGACTTCTTACGTGCATGGATGTCAAAGTGTGTGTGTGTGTGTGTGTGTGTGTGTGTGTGTGTAAGGGGGAACTGTGAGAGTAGGCCTAACGAGAGAGAGAGAGAGAGAGAGAGAGAGAGAGAGAGAGAGAGAGAGAGAG
>CM035203.1:642710-654974 GCA_020233015.1 Callinectes sapidus | reverse complement strand
TATATATATTACACATACACACATAAGTGTAAGTATGCATGTGTGTGTGTATGTGTGTGTGTGTGTGTGTGTGTGTGTGTGTGTGTGTGTGTGCAATATATATATATATATATATATATATATATATATATATATATATATATATATATATATATAAATTGAGCGGATAGCTTTTGGCTTCACCTTCTGAAATAGGCATCATCATTTGTCAGGACCAGTAAGTAAATATTACAGTTACTTGAAAACAATTACTTACACATACCAAATTTTATAATACTGCACATGCAAAGAACCTTCATGGTACAAAACTTCTTGGGTTGAATATCTACTCACTCTCAAGGTCATGACTGCTGCTATATCTGCTACACAAGCTGACATTCAATCTCTTAGACTGCCTCCTACCTTGAATGTTGCCTCTGTCCTGGAGCCGGCAGTGTCCTGACTGTATGACTTGAGCATAGGACTGCGCCTAGTAGAGGGTCTCTGTTCTTTTTCGACCTCAATTAACCCAGGCTGATGCATGGAAGGTGGAGGGGAGGTGGAGAGACTCACCTGAGATGGAGAAACTGCTCTCCCACCTTCAGAGTTCAGTGTCAGCTGACTGTAAAGATTACAAAATAATGTAGCATATCAAATACTTAAATATCACTTTAACCCATACACACATATATGTACATGTACATGTGTATAATATATGAAAATGTACATAATAGTGATTGACCATGTACAAATTAATTCAGGGAGATGAAGTTCTATGATCAGCACCTTCAAAAAACTCAGAAGAATGAAATACATACTATGGGCTATACTATATCAAATGAGGCATAGTCTTTTCTGTTTCTGATTTCCCCTCTTTCCCTCCCCCCTTCACACACACAAATTAAGGGATCTAAATAACTACAGATTAATACATATGGATAAATCATTCTTATGAAACCATGTTAAGAAACTGGGAAAAAAAAGTGCAAATGTATAATATGCAAATACAATATGGGAAATAAAAAGAATACCACACTAAGAACCATCAGATTTGTAAGTGATATTGATAGTTGAGCTACTTGTCTAGACATCATAAAATCTATTCTGCTGAAAGGCAAGTTTATCCCTGGATGACCCAGCCTTTATCACAGTGGAAGCCACTCGGAAGCTTCATTGTATACAACCTGTCTATCAGGTAAGCTTGTTTTAAGAATTTTTTTCAAGACAATCAATGTTTTCTTTTTTTTCTTTATTTTATATCCTAACTCCTTTATTTCGTTATGCAATAATTTTGCCAGAAACTATTATAGTTTCAGAGATAGTTTTACTATTTGTGGATAATTTACTGTAATTACAATAAAGAATAATCTTTATACAAACTTGTCTTTTCTTGAAAATATTGAATAACATTCTAGAAAGCAGAACATATGTAACAAATAATAATAATATATGATATAATGTGTGTGTGTGTGTGTGTGTGTATTCACTGTCGCAGTTGCCTACTGGTCACCCAGCCAGCCTTTCCTTACGGAGCAAGCTCAGAGCTCATAGACTGATCTTCAGGTAGGGCTGAAACCACATCACACATTACACACCGGGACAGCGAGGCCACAACCCCTTGAGTTACGTCCATAACTACTTGCCGCCAGGTGATTAAGGGCTACACACACTACATACACATTAAGAGGCTTGCCCATTTGCTTTGCCGTGTCTGGGACTCGAACCCAGGCCCCCTTGGTTATAAGCCAAGCGTGCTAACCACTACACTATGCAGTGTGTGTGTGTGTGTGTGTGTGTGTGTGTGTGTGTGTGTGTGTGCGTGTGTGTGTGTGTGTGTGTGTGTACGTGTGTGTGTGTGTGTGTGTGTGTATGAATATTAAGCTCTTAAAGGAGAGGTCTAAGCTTTTAACACATAGCCTTTCTTCAGCTATATCTTGACATGAAAAAAATATTCACAAAAGATACATACTCTAAAATCTTAGATTTAATTGATTTATACATTAAAAGCAGTTTATATATAAATTACTTAATGCTGGAATAGCATCCTCAATAAAAAGTAAATAGTATGATGAGATATCAAGAGCTGGTCAGACCTGGACACATGGCTGTGGGTGATAGGGATCAGATCACAAAAGATAGCCACTGTATGATAAAAGCAGTCAGTGTCAATAAATAAAGTTTTCTCTTTAGTGGAATGAATGAACAATCTCTAGAGCCAGGCAATAAAGGCTATTTGGCACAAGGATTTTAGTTAAAGGAAACCACAATTTGAATTTTTAGGCAAGATATTCTGGAAAAAATAAATAAAAATCTGAGATGTTGCAATGAATGGAATTCTCTGGCTTCAATTGAATGGAAAACAAAAAATGGTTTGTTCATGTTTTAGCCTAATAGCCCACCCGAACTGCAAAAGAAAGTGTGTTAACAGGAAAATCAAAAGTTTCTAACCAACCTTTTTTTGGGTCCCTTGTTCCTTATGCTAGTGGATGAAATGGATGAATGCATTAGGAAATAATAGAAAAATTATCAATCAAGATTCAACACTTCAAAAAATCAAATACTGAAATTATCCATACAAAGACAACATTTCAAACATGCCTAAAAATATGACAACTTAAGTTTGCCAAAGAACACAACCAGTATTCATTTCACCCCTCTGATGCTGCATTTACACCAAGTGAATTGAATCCATTCAATTCATAGAACATAAAAACATCAGAAAATGAGGGAAGCTGCAGGAGGCCGTTAGACCTATTCGTGGCAGTCCCTATGTGAACACCTCTGCTTAATTCCACCTATTATTCTCATTCATAAACTTGTCCAATCTTCTGTCACATGAAGAATCAATATGATTCATGAATAATGTTGATTTGCCACACTAGTTTTAATGTAATGATTTACACCCGGTGGATTAAGTCAATTCAAATAATTCTGATTCATGGCAATTCAGAGTCAATGATTGGTTTGGACCCATTTTTTTCATCAGTCAAGGTGAGTTAGCCAAGGAGCAAGGATCATGTTGTGGACATCCTCCTCAATTTTGTGCACAAACAATGTGCTATATTTGATCCTAGTGATCCTGTGCACAGAGATTGTGATGCCACTGCTGTTTTATGGAAGGATAAAACAGCTACAAAAATTAAATGTAAAGGTGAGTTGAACAGTTTTCATTTATACATATTAGGCCTATTGATGTACCCTATGATTCACTAGACAATACTATTCTACATATTTTAAAAACATATAACAACAGAAAGCATTATGGATATGGTTAGGTATTTGCAACACTGCTATTTCTGCAACAGCCAATACGTCCATACTCCTTGAAGGCCGCCTTGGTACTGAGTGATGAGAGTTGATCAGACTCACCCAGTTGGAACTATGCTGATTCAAAATGACTTGAGTCAAATAATTCTTCACAAATTGAATTGATTCGATTTGGTTAGTGTAAACACAGTCTTAACAATGTTTATAATGTATGTGATGCATGTAAGTAGCAATTGCATTATGCCATGATTCTTACATCCACATTTATAGTTTTGTAAGTAACTGCTTCCAGTAAGCTGGTACTGAAATCTTAAACTGTAAAGAATGAACATATTTTCATACAAATATTTGTATTTTTCAATAAAAATCAATAGAGCTGTGAAAAACAATAACAGAAGTAGGTATGAGTGAAATTTGGATTTATTATATTTGAATTAGACAACTTTCTATGATAATGAAAATCTGTTAGTTTACATCAATAGTACTAATAAACAAAGGGTGATGATCAATGACCAAATTTACTAGCTTTTGGATGAGGTATCTCTCTCTCATAAAAGACAAAGTAGAATACAAAGTCTTTCATCTTTTATATCATACACACCAATTAGTATTCCTTAAATCTATTACACATTTTCATCCATAATGAGAAATAATAATCCTCCTGTGATATTTACCTTCCCCCCATGGTGAAGGTGCTGCCCTCTAAAGCATACCCAGATGTATCAGTCTCTTCAGCTGAGGAGTCTTGGAGGTCCTTCAAATGATCCTGATCACCAGGAGAGGTGCAGCCAATGCTACCAGTACTGGACACCCTCCGCATGCTCTCCCTGTCTAGTGTGTGGTGCATCAGACCTGGTGGATCACAAAGTATGGTACATCTTCATGATAAATGGTTCTAGTAATTCAAATAGTACAAGTTATCTAATTACTTCTGGAGAATTAAGGGAATATATATTTTTTTATATAGACTCTATGAACACCCTTTCACCATTGGCATTTCTAATAATACTCAAATAACATAATCTTGATTTTTTACGCCTAGTATATGCAGCATTTCAGTGCTTATAGTTACCACTTTCAAAAGAAAGAAGAAAAATGATTAGATTTTTCATTTTGAATAAGAGCTGGATATAATAAATTTAGTTAATGAAATTTTTCCTAGAAAAACGAAGCATATTTACAAAATGATCACTAGCTGAGTCTAATGATCTAGCAATGGTCTCTTTTCATAGTTTGCTCACCAGTTGAAAAGGTGTGACTATGGTGCATTGCACAAGATGGGGTGACGGAAGACTCAGAGCCTAGAGATGAACCAGAGTCCCGTGGTATGAGCTGACTCCTCTTCCTCACCATGGCCCCAGAACCTCCTGGGACATCAACCAACGAATCCCCAGGGGATCTGACTAGTGTAGAGGAGCTCAAACTGCTCCCTGCATAGTAACTTGTTGCTCCTGTGCAACCCCCCATGGTGAGAAACATTAATGCTGACTGGCTACTAAGTAACTGATGAACTGTTGGTCCATGGGAAGTTGACATCCAGGTTTCATAATAGTAGTCATGTACGATGTATCATTTTCAAAGATTCCCATTATAATATCAATGACCACAGAGTATGAACAGTCACCAATATCACCACCGCGAATGCACGCCACAGTACATATAGTGAAATTTCGGGTGCATTACATTAATGTGTTGTATTATGGAGATCAGATGCATTTGGATAATAATTTGAAAAATCAAGATGTACCACATAAATGTGACAGTTTTTTGATTGTTGAAGCAGAGGCCCAGTTTTATTGAATAGCATTGAGAATGAATTATGGGTTTAGAAGAATTTCAGTGTTCAAGAAGTAACACAGCCCAAGGTGGAGTGATGGGAGGACAACGACAGCACCGAGAAAAAGAAGGAAAAAGAAATATTAATGTTTGCAGTCATCACATTTTCTAATAGCTTTAAAGTCATAGCATGATAAGCATGACTATGCTTGAAAAGATCAGCTATTAAGTGAATACACAGCCATGAAGTGTATTTATAAATTACAAGAGATTATCACAACAATACTGTTGGTATCAATACAAGTTGATTATAAATGAGTGACTTGCCATCAAGGAAGGTGGGATCTAAAGGAATTAAGTCAGTCCTCAAACTGCTTATCTTATTACAAAATATTAGTTATGAATGCAACCTTGAGTAAATTGAATCAAAGGGCAAGAGCAGAAAAGAAATAAATAAGAAAAAAAACCATGCAAGTACAGGCCAAGCAAAGACTTGTGTACAGTAGCATGCTGGCTGGATGCTGAAGGCACGTTGGGCAGTGGACAGCCACACCCTGTGGTCACCAGGAAACACCTAACATGCAGCTTTCTATGAGAATATGAAATGCATATTAAATGACAGCCATTATAGGTATCACTACAGGTGCCTCACTACCCCAATGAGAATATTACAAAAACTCATTACGGTCAACTCTACAAAACTTCAGAGTATCTGAAGTACAAAATTATTACACTCAAAGTTAATAAAACATCAAATTACAAATTATTCTTCCCATGGACCAAACTGTGTAAATCATAAAACTTATCTTAAATAATATAATTTCATGCCAGGAAAACTTTTATATAGGGAGGGAAGGTATTCATAACATTCAACTTTGCTTTGCTACTTAACATGTATTACACCAAATCTCAAGAAGGGAAGAAGAAAAAAAAGAAAGATAAAATAAGTAAGTAGAAACATAAACAAGAAAAAAATGAATACATATTTCTGTTACTTTTAAGTGATGAAAACATCTATTTAAAAAAAGGCATGACAGACTTTATAAAATTTCAAAATGAAACAACCATAAGCTCCATTGAGACCATGTGTCCATTCTTGTACAGTTAATCAAGAAACTGATGAAAAAAACAATGACAAAAGGACTCAAACATGCCACTACACAAATAAATATGAAAAACCAAAACATAATGTGACATGAAAAGAATAACAGCAATTGCAACTAAAGGAATATTAAAGCAACACCACACATTATAGTTTATCCAACAAGGCACTCTGGAACTTTTATATATCCACATACAAATATGCAATGAATAGATTAACCATGAATGATAAAAAAATAAATAAATAAAATAAATAAAAAATCATGTGTATATTTTATATATATGTATATATATATATATATATATATATATATATATATATATATATATATATATATATATATATATATATATATATATTCTCTCTCTCTCTCTCTCTCTCTCTCTCTCTCTCTCTCTGTTAAAATAACAGAAAAAATGAATGTATGCATAAGACTATTTATGGTGTTCTACTTTTTACAATGTACAGGTACTAGCTGTTGAAGAGATTGAAGAATAGGCCAGACTTATAAAGCAAGTTCCATTATATTATACATCTAGTCACGTGTTTTACTACAAACATCTTTATTATGATTAAAAAATCTGAGAAAATGTAGATGATCAAATTCAGACCTAACAATGCCACTGACTAGACCATAATGCATTTTTCCTCTACTCTCCATTATAACTCAAGCTCAGGATCTACCTTATAAAGCATAAATGCATGTGCAAATTGAGTAACTGATGAAAATTCATATCATATAGTATAATAAGATATAGTAGTACATATTACATATAGGCACGATGCCAGCCAAAGGCAACAAAATAGCATAAAAAAATAATTATCTTCAAGAAAAGACTCTTGTACAGAGTTAGCAGCTGGGAGGATGAAAAACATTGGCAGAGACGAGTCACAAAGTCAAACACCATAGAAGCTGCTTTAGTTAGATATGAGGTGTTAAGAAGGTGAAGAAGAGAGGAACAGTTGAGTGTCATTGAAGAAGAGGGGATAGTTGTCCAATAGGTTGTGTCAAATTGATAGATGGAAGAAATGAGTTTCAAGGCATTGAATAATGCTAAGTTTGCTCAGCCTAAATCAGAAGATTTAGTGAGATATGCCGTCAAGTGTTCTGTGGCTTGCCGATATGACCATTTCATTCCTGAATGGATGGACATCTACATAAAGATGTGAAAAATTACAACATGGTACTATCAGCATTTCCCTCTCCTTGACAAAGCACAGCACTGTATGGGTGAAGTGATATCTCAAGCAACCAGTAATATTTGCAAATTGAAAACATAAGTAATAACTTGAATCAAGTGTAATATGGAGTTATGCACAATGATATACCACATCCCTAACAGAATATGAGAAATAATGAAGAGTTATCCAATTAATAAGAATTACAAATAAATCCACATTTTTAATAAGAATAGTTGTAAAGATTTGTAAGTCTTATACTAATTGGTATTTTCTTTACAAAAAAGTATGAGTGGCTGATGTAAATTTTCATGATTACATCTTTTAATTCAAATTACAAAGTAAAACAATTGTGGAAAAAATTATGAAATGGATAATCACAATTAATGACCTCATTCTATTTAAAAGTTTCCTCACCAAGACGGATTACTGCACATCACCTAAACAACACTTCACACAATCTTTGTGGTTAAGAAAGGAACCTTCCTACAGTGTCTCTCTAAACAAGCCTTTCTTAAAATATTTTAGTTAGGTATCTAAATGTTCAATCTCCCAAATATTTAAAAATAGTTTCGCTCTGAAATATCTATGTATTTCACATCATTATATTTATATGTACAGTATAGTGCAAAGTATTTAAAACCTTGGGATAGCAAAACCACCTTGTAAGCACACCACTTACAATGGCAGTGTTTGTTAGTGAAGCTTGTTAGTAGGCACTGAAAGTGATGAGTAGCGGTGTCAGGGAACCTTGCATGTATCCTTCAGATTCAATTATCTTTTGATTTTCTTCAGAGAATTAATCATCTCTCTGACACAATGCCCAAAACACTGACAATGCATTAGGAACCCAAACCAGAGAACTTGCAATCCCAAAAACCTTTTACGGTTTCCATGAGCAACAGATTCAATAAAGAGATAAATAACTGTAAATAAATAAAATATAAAGCATAATGAAAATAATCAATTTCCCTACAATGTTTCATACCTGTATTCATATACATTTTCATTTTGTTCACATTTGTAATAAGACTGACTAATTCCCCAGCTTTTTTCCAATGATAAAACTATTTCAGTAAACAATAGCTGTATTCCTATGCATTCTGCCTTGCCACCCTCATTGACACTTTCCTGTAAATAAAACATTCATCCCGCACACATGATGTATGGATGTGCCTACAAGCAAATATGAAATGCATTTTTTAAAACCAAAGAGATATATCTGAAGTAAATATACGTAAGCATGCAGTATAAAGTAAGCAAGTCAGAAAGCACAATATATATATATATGTGTGTGTGTGTGTGTGTGTGTGTGTGTGCATATATATATATATATATATATATATATATATATATATATATATATATATATATATATATATGCACACACACACACACACACACACACACATACTAATAAGGTGGAAAGGTGAGAGCAGAGTGTGTAGAGAGGTGTGGTATGAGCACCTGAACAAGCTGTGTAAATTGTGGTGTAGTGAAATGCATGAAAAGGAAAACACTGAGATGTTAAACCATAAAGAGTGAGGTGAAGAATGAAAAATGAAAAATGACTGTAAAGAAAGTGAGTGAGTGAAGCTGAAGGTGTTGATAGGAGAGAAAAAGCCATTTAGAACTATGAGTAGTGCATGTGTGAAAAGGGTGTTAGTAAATCCCAAGCACTTGCTAAAGCAAGAAGGGAATGTTTGGATAAGGATAAGTGTAGGTTCCTGTCGTGGTCACCTTCTGGCTGGATTCCCCAGAAATGAGTGAAACATCGGACGCAGATAGATTTATGGTATTATGAGAGATCTGATAATGTACTTGGTTGCCTATGCTTGCAAACTATGTGATGAATGATCAAACAGCAGAGTCAAAATTGTACATGAAGGAAGTGGAAAATATGAAATGACACACTAACTATATATAAGTATACAGATTGGTAATCTGATGAACTGAAGTGTCCTAAACAGTACAAATATAGAACTTTCCTTTAAAAAAAAATTATTATTGGCATCCTAAGCCCACATTTGCCACATGTCTCAGACAGAGACAAATTTGAAGCAAAATAACAAAATAGAAACAAGTAGTGTGTGTATGAAAATAAGCATAAGAAGATGAAGTGAAAAGACAAAATAGAAAAAAAGAGCAGAAGTTAATCACACTGTTGTCATAGAAAGGTTGTCTCCTCCATGATCATGCTAACATGCATTTGTTCACATCAAAACAGCTTGGAGGAAGTGACAAGGGATTTCAATGCTACAGAGCCATGCAACAAGCTAAGTGCAGAAGTTATTCACAAGGAGTTATGGTCATGCAACATGCAACTTAATAATGACAACACACCTTGATTTGGTGGTGCTTGACTTAATCCTTTCACTTTGTGTCCTGCCCTGTGGCAACTATCTTGTATTGTATTTTGATATCTTTAATCTAACTTCCTCGTTAACTTTTGATCAGACAAATTTCTGAGTGGTGAATGCACTCCATGACCATACCATCACTCATCACTCATAACAGTGTGTGTGCCATGGCTGACTGTCACATGGGAGAGACACCAATATTGAATATGGCTTGAGTTGCTTTGTAACATTGTCAATATGGATTACAGTTTGAAAACTTTATTCTAATTGCAATATGATAAAAACAATACGTCAGTAATATAAACTTTACAAGAAAATATTCTGTCATTCTTCCAAGACTTACAGTACATATTTCTTTTATTCAAGGGATTATCCAGGCCATATTCAACATATACTTCTCAATTTGAATCACCAAACAGGTCATAAAATTTCTTAAGTTAGTCATAAATATGTATTATAGTATTCAAATAACATCATATATCTTAATAAACAGTGCACACTAACATACTATTTTCATACACAAACATACAGACGGATACAAATACACAAAGACAAGCAGCTAATTTCAAATTAAAATAATGATGTTTTTCAATAGCTCTCTTACCCAAACACTTGCAGCCAGATACCTCTTATTCAAATGTAGATTAAATGATTCTTTGCAGAATAGTCTTGCACAATGAGTTATCATTAAAATATAAATAGTGTAAGAAATTTAGTAAACATCTCACTGGTCTGGCAATGTTTGGTGCAAGAAATGGATGTGATCTACTAGTACCAACAATAAATACAATACACTCTGATGCAAGAAGGGGACAAAGAAAAAAGAAAAGAAAAGTAAGAAAAAAATGGTTAATAATCACTAAATGTTTGGATACGACATTTGCCAACATCAAATTATCAACAAAGATTTAAGTCTTACTGCATAGTTCAGATAATACCCTTAATCTGAAATTACTGTTGGTAGATATTTTCAAAGTTAAATTTCATCTTACATTAATTCAAAGAAACATGAACTTATTGAAAATAACTTTCAGCTCTTAGTCATAATGGCACAATCAAGCATGGGAGCACTTCCAAACACTTTTATTTATTATCAATTTTCACTCCTCCCATTCCCCAAAACAAGTAAGGTTGCTAGAATTTGTTGACATTCTGTTTTGTCAATACACAGTGAACACACAACAACAAACAAACTACAACTGATTACTACAGCCTGCCAGCGTTTCACATCTTTGGCAGTTCAAAGGTGATAAGGAAAGCAGGAAAGCAAATAGGAGTAACCACAGATAGTGAAATTACTGCAAACTACAGGCTGAAGTGATGGTTCATAAATAAAGTAAAGACCACAAGACAATAAAAACAAAAAAAAGATATCTTATATAAAGCATCTGGAACCACAGAGGTAAACTCATTATAAAGTTTGTATAATGTTAAATTTATATACTACAGATCTGCAGCACAAGTTTGCAGAGGTCAATGATAAAAATGTTCTACTTGATCTTAATTTGCATGATTTTCAGAAAGTAATGATGTAATGATCAGTTTGGAGAAATAGAAGACATTACCATACCATCAATGATAAAACAATGTTAGCCAAACTTGTTTTCCCTCCAAGAAAAGAAAAAAAATCAAATTCATCAAATTCATAGAGTAAAGTCAATGTTTCAACAAATACAGATACAGTATGAAAAACAGCCCATGCGCTAGCAGCTAACGATATGGCTACTTCAGCTGTATATGTAGTATGCAAATTTAATCAGGATCATTAAATGAAGAAAGAACAATATTTTTCATCTGACATATGTTTGCTTTAGCATGATACACAAACTTTAAAATGGTTTCAGCTATAAATTTTATAACATGTTACCTCAGATTCTGATTACTTTCTTTGTCATCCTCGTAGTTCCAGGAGCCTAAGAAACATACCAAGACATAAATAATAACTTTGTAACCAAATAAGCAGAGGTGAATAGGCATACAATCACATGAATATATTTTTTTCTCTCTTTTTAGTCTAAAGTAACTAGTTATCAAGATCACCTGTCACTGTTTCAACCCTGGTTTCCTTTTCCTCTATTCTAGTAAAGTGTATGTCAGAACAGTAATGTATGGGTTAGTCCACTCAGCTGATATGGTCCAAGTTCAAATCCAAAGATAATTTTGGTTTGTCTCCTATCATACTGTAGTCTCTGTACATACATAGAGCTGGAAATTGATACAAAATAATCCAGGAGTAACAACAATGGACACCAACAATAGTGAAAGGCCAATAGTCTTGCCCTTAATTTAGGTGATGTGTATGCATTCCTGTAAGCATGGGATACAACAAAAATTCACAAGAAAAACAGGTCCGTATAATTCATCATGATATTGATCACTTAGAGACTTGCTCAGCAGAAAAGGTAACCACTCAGTTTCATTAGAAAATCCCTAGTGATCAGTGGGTTCAAAACTATGCCTACCAATTATAAGGTGAGAATGTTCAATACTGAAGTATGAAATATGTGTGTGTGTGTGTGTGTGTGTGTGTGTGTGTGTGTGTGTGTGTGTGTGTGTGTGTGTGTGTGTGTGTGTGTGTGTGTGTGTGTGCGTATGCACACA
>CM035203.1:625103-628094 GCA_020233015.1 Callinectes sapidus | reverse complement strand
ATATATATATATATATATATATATATATATAAGAACATAAGAAAATGAGGGAAGCTGGCAGAAGCCATTAGGCTTATTTTTGGCAGTCCCTGTGTGAGCACAACTGCCTAATTCCACCTATCATCTTAATCCATAAACTTGTCTAATCCTCTTTTAAGATTCCCCATTGTCTCAACACCAACAATAGGATTATTGAGTCCATTCCACTCATCAACTACCCTATTCGAAAACCAGTTCCTTCCTATTTATTTCCTGTACCTAAATTTCTCTAACTTGAATCCATTATTTCTGGTTCTATCCAGGTTATTGATCCTAAGAATCTTGCTAATGTCCCCTTAGTTATAAGCTCTATACCACTTAAATACTTGTATCGGTCCCCCCTCAACCTATGTCTCTATGGAATGCAAATTCAGTGCCTTTAACCTCACTTTGTATGAAGTATTCCTCAGCCCTTGTATCCTTTTAGACATTCTTCTTTGCTCTGATTCTGGTACATCTATATCCTACCTATAATGTGGGGACCAGAACTGTACCACATAATCTAAATGTGGTCTGACCAGCACCAAATATAGCTGTAATACAACTTCAGGCCTTCTGCTTTTAACACTCCCAAAGATGTAACCTAGTATCCTATTTGCTTCATTTCTAGCTTCAATGCATTGTTTTCTTAGACTAAGATCAGAGTGAACTCCTAAATCTTTTCATATTTCCAACTTATAAGAGCCTCATTGTTTATCTACTTACCTGACCCCCTCGGAAGTAGAGCTGTTTATTATAACTCTCTGTTGTCTATTGCTCAACCATGATTTGCAGTTTAATATCTTTCCATTTCTCTCACGTGCTCTAAGCTTTCTCAAGAACCTCTGGTGGAGTACCTCATCAAACACTATTAGTAAAGAATGTAATACTTTCACCATTATCTACTGCCTCAAACTTTACTAGAGAAACTCAACAAATTTGTAAAGCACAATTTTCCTATCTCTCTCTCTCTCTCTCTCTCTCTCTCTCTCTCTCTCTCTCTCTCTCTCTCTCTCTCTATATATATATATATATATATATATATATATATATATATATATATATATATATATATATAGATAGATAGATAGATAGATAGATAGATAGATAGATAGATAGATAGGAGATAGATAGATATATAGATAGATAGAGATAGATCAATAGATAGATAGATACATGGATAGATATATGGGATGTGGATGATATTTGTTCACAATTTTCAACTGCTAATTTCATGCATATTTTTTTACTCTCATCAGTCTTGTCTTCATGAAAACAGTGACTATATTTCTATCATATTTTTGCAAAATAGCTGACTATGGACAATTTTGAACCTCCAAATTTGTGGAAAAGACACAGAGTTCTCCTTGGAATCCATACCAGAAGGGCAAATAAGATTTCAGACTTCTTCAGCATCAGCAGGAGGATAGTAGAAAAGGTCAGAAGGAACTGGAAGGTTCAGGATTCCACTATGAGGCAACATCAGAGAGAAAAATGCATTATTGATTATCTGTGCCGTCAGAATACCGAAGTTTGTCGTTGAAGTTCAGATCATCAACAATGAACCCAACAAGTCAATGTGTGCCATTGCAAGGAAGAAAAGCTCATCACGCTGGTGGTGCATGAGGACATCCATTACATTTCATACAAGATGAGAAATGAACAATTTCTGTCACGGTGTCAGATCTTCATTGACCACACTTCACCTGACATGTGATCTCCCAGCTCAGCTGATTGCAACCTCCTCAAATCTTTTGTGTGGGGCGCAGTGGAACGAGATCCAGCTGCAATACAAACGATGAGCTGAAGGCCAGGATCACCAGGGCCTTCAGGGGCTTATGTTGGGAGACAGTGGCGAAGGCCTGTGGCTGGTTGTGAGGCTGTCTGAAGACTGTCATCGAAGCCAAAGACGGGTTCAAAGAGTGAGATCGACCAAGGAAACTCACTCCTGCTGAATTTTATCATATTTATAAAGAGACTTGTCTATGTGCTGCTTAATTACACTGAAAGTGTGTAGTGTAAGTTTGCTGGGTCTGCCACAGCACTGTGGCATAGGTGGTGATCCTCCACCCACCATCCTCAAAACTCTTCAACCAATGTTGCATTGAACACACTGTAACTTCATTATTTTCAGATATTTCCTTAACAGAATGCCCTGCTTTGAACAGGGCCACTATAACAGCAATCTTGTCACATTTGATTTCATATTCACTACCCATAACCAGAAACATGAATGCTAAACCACTGAGAATTTATGTTAAATCAAAGGCAAAAAGTGGAGCTCTAGTAACACGACTTTACCCTGTTGAATCTCAAATAAAACTAAACATGGCAACACACCTTACCCTCGTGTCAGCCAGCCTTGGCTTTGCTGCCAGACATAGAAAATATATCTGGGTCACTCGGTATATTGAGGGCAAAGGACTTTCAATTTGTGGCATAAGTATTGATGTCAGCATTGTTGTATGCATACTTTTGGCAGATATTGTGTGTGTGTGTGTGTGTGTATATATATATATATATATATATATATATATATATATATATATATATATATATATATATATATATATATATACACACACACACACACACACACACACAAACAAAAACACACACAAATTTGTGGTTTCCTTCCAATATCCTGTTTCCTTCACGATACACTTCATGTAGTATATCATTCTATCAGATACATATCTCCATCCAGTATGCAATTTTCACGTATGATATACTACAGTGATTCCCAACCAGGGTTCCGCGGACCATCACCAGGGGTTCCGTGAGAAACCGGCATAAAATAATGATGTGCTATTACAAAATGACAGTGACATTAATTCATTATTCCTATACTCAATAACAAAGTCACAAGCACTTTACAGACACCAACATACTCGCACGTGTTAGTCAGTACAATGTATAATTATATATAGTTATTAAGTAATAACAGCAAATAATATGTATAGAAATAAGAAA